>JALAJA010000368.1:0-10714 GCA_023376005.1 Doryteuthis pealeii | reverse complement strand
CCGGCAACCCGAGTTTTTTAATTCTTTGATTTCACATAGCGCTAATACCATTGTAAAATGTATGCATCAACGATTTCTCTTCGGTTATGGATGAATAGTAGGGCAGACTGGGGCTTTTAAATCTTTGGTTCCGTAACAATCTAGAGGAAAACTCCACTTTAGAAATTGACTTTGTGTCACATGTTAGTCGTGAGAAGTTGTTGATATATATATAATATAATATAAATCTATAATATTATATATAATGGGCTTCTGTGGCAAGGTATTTACTTTGCTTCCTAATTTTAGTATTTTTTTTTATTCAACTAAATTTCAATTTATTATATTAAAAACTGAATTGCAGGTTGTTGATTGCTATAACTTAATTCCTGAATATATATATATAATATATATAATCTGGAAGTTCTGTGTTTATATCTACAGTGATGCTTTAGACTTTACTTTTCCAAGTAAACTTTCGAACATTTATCTACAAATTGCATAACACGTTTGGCACTGAATATTTCACGCTGCTTAGTCACCCTTCTAATCTCATTTATTTTGCATATAATTTAAATCATCAATATAGAATAGGTGTTGTTTATTATATGTAGGAGTTTTATATCCTGTCAGTTTTTTTAACGTTTGTAGAGAGGGGATTAGAGTTATACAAAAAAAGAATTGGGACAGTGAGTCTTATTGGAAGATTCTATTCTAAGATAGACCATTAGTTTGAGCATACCCTTCTTCATGGATTAATCTGAGATTAATGTGTAATAAGTAATTAAGGTTACTCCTACTTTGTTATTACCTGCCTTTGAGACCTATCTATGAATATAGACTTTAATAAACTCTTAATAATGGTACAATTATTAATCAGAATAAAATATTCAAAGTCTATCGGTGTTATCGTTTTTCATTACATTGCTACTTTCTATATTGTATTTTTGGAATGTTATTATAAACTGGCAATATCTTTTAAATGTTTTTGAAACTTTCAGAATCATTCGTTGGGTACGTTTCAATTGCTTTTTTGTGGTCAGTCCAAGTCAATTTACAGCTGTCGTGCGGCTTTAGAATAAACCGACTGCACCTCTGCAGAGGGGTAAGATCCCATAGAGACACTGTTGGCCGTGTGTAGCGAACAGTGTTGCTTGGGGATGGAACCTGTTGCCTGAACAGACATGGCATGCAACACTCACTTTAGCTTGCTTAGGCTAGACGGGTGTCGGATAGGCCCCTCCGATAATCGACTGGTCACGTCAGCCTAATAACCTATATGATTGTCCTAACCTATTGCCCTAAGGAAAGCTCCAACCTTTTTATTATATATTGTACTGGAAGGCGGTGGCTAAGGGTCAATGTCCTGGTATGATGGTTAAACTCCTATCTGAAGTGAAGTTCAATTCTGGGAGATTGGGGAATGTGGAGTAGCCCTCATGATGTTTCTCCAGATCATTGACCGGGAGTGGTAGTACTTCTTAGGTCAATCTTGGGTTAAATTTTTAAAATTGTTTTAAAAATTGAAGTTAAAAAAAGCGTCTACGTCATATAATAAACATGGGTTGACATGCCGTAAAATTCAACCAACAAATAATTCTCCATGACATATGTTTATGAGGAGCTGATGTTTTCAGCTATATATTCGTTTTTTTTGCTCTTTTTTATTGTAAAGGGGAAATTCTTATATCTATGAATTTGACTATTCTCTCTTGTAAAAAATCGATCTTATTATTTGGTCGATTGTTTTTTAATATTATGTATGTTGCTCCTTCTGTGGATTCACTCAGGCGTTTTTTAATGTTCTTTTAATGCTTCGGAAATAAGTTAGTCATTAGTTTATATTGGAGTATAGGTGGTTGGGACAAGTAACTATAAGCACTCAGCTGGGAGCTGTTTTGAAATAACGCTTTTGCTTTTTACCGTAAACTCCTGGTTGCTTTTTAAAACAACAGACGATTTTTTTTTTGGGCATAGAATTTCACAGTAATGATTTTAAAGTTTTGTTCATGTTATTTATAATCCAAGACACGGTTTTTATACTAAAATACTTTTCGATTTAATTTTTTTTAAAGTTATTTATTGGTTACTTGGTCTAACATCTTTTATTTAAATAAAATTTTAAAATTTTTGTAAATAAAAATATTTTCATTTGAATAAAATATCGCATTTTCTATTCAGATTAAATAAAAACTATTTTCATATAAAAATGTGTCTTTAACATGAAAACGTGTTTTGTTTTAAAGTTTAAAACTTTTTTGAATCCTATTGAATTAACAACATGAAATATAAATTTTTTTTATCAAAATCGAAAATATTTTAGTAATAAAAAGTACCTTTGGGTTGTAAATATATATGAACAAACTTAAAAAATTTTTCAGTGAAAGGATAGTGCAAAAAAACGTCTGTTTGTTAGTAAACAACAACTGGGCGTTTACGGTGAAAGCAAAAGGTGTTCCTTTCAAAAACGCTCCAACTGGGGTGCTTATTGTTACTTGGTCTGGTGGTTGAACCAAAAATTATCATTCATCTATTCAGATAATTCCTTTATATATGCCTTTAAGTATAATTATAATATTTCATAGAAGAACGCCGTTATTAGTTTGTTCGGACAATTACTTTAGGCACCCTTTTTGATCTCGATTAGAAAGGACTTTTTCATTTACCAACCGTGAATATCCGTTGTTTGTTAGGGTTTAGGGTATGGGGTTAGGTTTAGGGTTGGGGTTAGGGTTAGGGGTTAGGGTTAGAGTTAGTTTTTTTGGGGGGGTAATCTAAAAAATCGTTATTAAAACAACCGGATATTGACGATATACAATAAAGTACGCGACATTAGATAGCACATTGTTGTTAAAAGTAGTTTTAATAAATACATGCCAGTATTAATGATTATATATAGTCTGTTTATTTAGTATATATTTAAAGTTATCTGACGTATAGAATTTTATGCGAAAATTATTTTGCAAACAAAAATAGTCACACAATCCTTCTACATTAAACTTGTTGTGTATTTAAACTGTATCCGTTTTAGATTTTGCATGCCTGTTTTTTCATTATGAGTTTAAATTTAGTGACAGTTTCATCATCAATCATGCTTACTCTCTTCTCTCTCTTCTTCTCTCTCTCTCTCTCTCTCTCTCTCTCTTCTCTTCTCTCTCTCTCTCTCTTTCTCTCTCTGCTTAAAAATAAACTCGGTAACAAAATTACTTACTTCCTCTAACGACAGTTTTATCGATCATGCTTACAACTCTGTTCTTTTTTTTCTTTTTTTTTCAGATTTATGGAACTGGTGTTTAGAAAAATAAAAAGGAGTTCTATAGTTAATTCAATATTTTGTAATAAAATTATCAATTAATATTATAAGATTATAATGCAATCTTATTAATATTATTAATAATTTACATTTTATTAATACGATGGAAAAAACGTTGTTTTAATATCGTCTATCGTAAAACAAAACAAAACTTTTTTTTCAGTTGACGCTTCCAAAAGAAAAACCTTAAATATTTTTAATTAATTTGAATTTAGCTATTAGTATTGGTTTATCAGAAAGAAAACATATTTATTTGAATTTTTACAGCAAAACTATTCTTATGTTTATTATTAAAGGATTATATAAGATCTCAAGATCTGTTTACATCTTTTACAAAAGAGCGTAGTTAAAGTAATTCTACACCGCCGGAGTGGGGGGGGGTGAGTTGTTTTTTTTCCTTTTTTTTTCTTTTGTTTTTACTTCTTTGGGGGGTGGTTGTTTTTTGTTTGTTTTGTTTCTTTTGCTAGTATATTAAATAAAAATGTTTTATATTTTGAATACGCTGCAAATAAATTTGGTAATTTTAATAAAATCCGCCTCTAAAAAGAGAAGAAAGTTGATTAGGTCTTCATAGGGAGTTTCTAAAATGATTGGCTCTACCTTTCCGCTAAAAATGGATTAATTAAGACCACGAAACATGTAAGAAAAAGAGACGGATAAGGAAAAAAAACAAAGAACAAAGAAAAAAAATCACAAAAAAACACCAGAAGGAATAAGAAAGAAACGGATGCGCACGTGGTGATACCCAACACCGAATCGGGACTTGGTTGACATAATTGCGGGGGCATGTTTACACGAGAAGAGGCTAAATGTCGTACACAAACGCGGGAAGTGGTGACTGTTATCCAAGGCGCCGGCAGTGGGAGGATGGCGTCGATCGTTGCGACAAATATGCTCGGAGCCATGACAGGTGCGTTGCATGGCTGTGTTTCTGCTAACTCTTCCTCCCCCGCATTTCGCTTCTCGAACAAAATTCGTTCCAAAGTTATGTTCGAGAACCGATTTGTTCGAAAACTGAAACAATATTTCCATAAGTAATAGTGTAAATGGATTTATGCGTTCTTTTCAATCAGAATTTATGTGCCTACAGTTATATATAATATGGAAAGACGTGTATTTAAACAACAATAGCATAAAATGTAAATAAAAAAAGAAAAGCATAATAAAGTAATATTCAACCTAATTCTCTCGTAAATCTGCTGCCTTTATCAAAATTCTTTCGTAATATCTGCTTCCTTCATAAAATTCGAAAATCGTCGATTTCGCCATCTATACATATAAAGGGCTGTTGTGTGTATATGTAATGTCGGAGGAAACTTTGAAAATAAACAATTAACGATAAAGTAAATATATATATACATTAAATATCACCAGGATTGGTTTTGAGCAAATATAATAGAGATTAGATTTATATTCGTGAAGATAATTTTTTTTAATTTAAATGATAAGCATGGAATTTTTTTTTTGCATTTAGTATTTTGAATAGGAGACATTAATTTTTTCTTTTCACAGTGTCTGGATCAATGCAAGTCTTTTTTTACGTAGGGATTTTAATGGGCTCTTGCGAAGATCCAACTCACAATTCAACAATATGGATCTGCGAGACTATCCCTCTTTACCCAGGCAATGCTGGTAGCCACTTCTAGTGCCATATTAAGTTGCAAGATCAGACTAGAACACCATTCTCAATCATTATCTCCTTCTTCAATTCTATCGTTGCTTTCACATCTTTCTCTTTACCTTTCTGGTAGTATCACTACTGCCTTTTTTATGACCGTGAATAAGGGTTAAATAGAGAATAAACACAACGGAGCGAAGAAATTGCGCCAAATCAATATCGGACACTCATTCAAGATAAGACTGACGTTAACTGATGCTGTTTAGGTAGATTCGACCGTCTTCGTTTGCATTCGCAGTTATTCGCACGAGTTCGTTTTCATTTGCTTGACTTGTGTGTCCGAAAATATTTCAACAATAAGGCCTTTTTACTCAAATTGTTTCTTCGAACTTTGACTTGTTCGACTTCAGAATCGTACGAGAACCGAGGCTCCACTGTATATATATATATATATATATATATATATATATATGATGTGTATTTAGGCAGCAGATTCTCTTACAGTCATGTTTTGTTGAAAATACAGACAAGGATTTGGTATTTAGCTTTTTATTCAAATTTTATTTTAGGCGAACGAAATAACGCAATTGTTGTTGTAGGCAGTTTAAAAACCGTCCGAATTATCTGCGTAATCTGAGTACGGGTATTTTCGACCATCTTCGGTTATTTTCGAGGAGGCAGTAATATAAATTTGTAATGATCGCATAATTCATAACTTGTCCTGTCATCCCTCACAAAAAATTCGCAGACGGAGAGTGTTCAATTTATGTTTTATTTTTTTCCTTCTAAATCTTCAAATTGTATAAACGAAAAAAATGATTTAAAAATTTATTCAATTAGAACCGTACTGGATGAATTGAATCTGATGATGAGGCTCCAATTCTGGGAAGTATGGAATAGATCTTCATTGCCACTATTCCCATGTCTACTACTGTTTAAAAAAAACTCTTAAGAATCAACTACACAAAAAAATGAAAATTTGAACGTACAATGAAAGTGAATCCTTAGCTGGACAACGAGGGGGTCTATCCCCTTCTTGCTAGCGATAGTTTTTACTGGGATGGCGCACCACACCTGGCGTCACCATACCTACCGTCAGCTTCCCATTTTACCACACAGATGCTGATGCTACTCATGCTCTAAGTTGGCAAGAGCCGGTAAAAATAACATTGAACCTTGCGATTCCTAGGGGGACGCTCTACTGACTGAGCTAAATATAATGAATTCTCCCATCGATCTCGACGTATGAGAGCCAACAGTTTTTAAAATGTGAGTCGCCCAACTATATACACAGGTGATTTTAGCAACCTACACAGGTGATTTCTATATACTGGAGAAGGCTTGTGAACGACCGGCCACACTTTTTGGATAAGAAGAAGGGGACCAAGTAACCAATAAGCACCCCAAATCATCAACTTAATGACAGGTTCATATTTTAACTCATCACCGGTAAGTTTCACTTTCAAATATTTGAAAATAAACGAACAGGTGATTTTTGCAATTATATAGTATCTAACAAATTTTACAAATTTTGCAAATTGTGTGATACTATTTGTGAACGACATCCTTTTATTTAAATAAGCATAAAAATGCAATTATGTTTATTCAAATAAAAATACAGGTTTTATTTAAATAAACATAATTGCATTTCTCTTCTGATTAAGTAAAAACTATTTTAGTATAAAAACGTCTTTCGTCATTCTTTAAATCATCGTAAGTGTTGACAAATATTCATAAATTTCTGATTAAAAAGTATTTATTTTAAAAAAATATTTTGCTATTGAATTTTAATTTAATTACGTATCCAACCATCTATTTATTTAATTTATTGTGAGCTCAACATCTCCATAAACTTCTGATTAAAATAATTTGTTTACAAAAATTCGGAAGCGGAAGTTACCGGTGATGTGTTAGAATATGAACCTTTCATTAAGTTGATGATTTAGGGGGCTTATTGGTTACTTGACCCGAAGAAGAATGGTGTACCAGTGTGGCACCGATTCTTCCGAACAACACTGGTGTGGTTTCAAATTTTTCCATCTCCTAGAATGGTTGCCCAACTAAAGCTAGAAAGCACTTTCTATCCTGCTATTTTTTTTTTTGTAGCTAATCGGAAAATAGTTCTACGTATATCTTTCCCAAGGCATTAACGCGAAGTGAAACACAAACAACCTCGTCAAGGATCTTAACTCGGCTCGTTGAGTCCATTTATTTACATTAGTTAGTTTCTCGCCGATGCTATTTCAAACCAAGATTTTGGTTTGAAAATGCATAGACGAGAAACTGGCAGTTACCAGGCGCCGTTTCCTTTATGTCTTCACTACCCTTACTTAGATATACATGCTCTTTCAGTAATACTGAGCACTCTTTACTTATAAATATAGTAAATTAGCCCGGTTGGTAGAGTACCGCCTAGGAATCGCAAGGTTCTGGTTCGATACTGGTCCCGCCAACTCAACGCATGTATTGAATTCAAACGAAAACATTGATGTCGCCAAAAAGTTATGCGGTAGTTTCTGACCGATAAAAGCGTTGGCTGATGTGCTTATATTTGAAACTACCGCATAACTTTTTTGCAACATCAATGTTTTCGTTTTGAATTCATATTATTTTCGTCTCCGCTATTGATAAGTCCGGAGTATAAACAAGCTCTGAAGATGATTTTATGAATCGAAATATTGTTCAATATTAGCTATGACATGATATAAAATCTTTTCCCTTTAACAGCATATTGTGTTGTTTTATATCCTTTTTATCTATACTATTATATATATATATATATATATATATATATATATATATATATATAAGGTGTGTCATAAAAGTATCGAGATTGAAGATTTACCAAGAAAGAATGAACAATGAATGGAACGTTAGTTTTTGCAGAATACAAGGTGTGTCATAAAAGTGTGAAGTTTGAAGCTATATTTACCAAAATGGAAATGAACAATGAATGGAACGATATTTTTTCAGATACAAGGTGTGTCAAAGAACAAAAAATCTCTATACTTTTTTTACACACCTTATATATATATATATATATATATATATAGCGTATTCGGGATAAATTTGACATATTCATATTTGGTTATTTTTCTCCGTAGGTTGGAGGTATTGACGCACTCTTTGCATCATTTAAAAGCTTCGACCCTTCTTCATTCATATACGTGATGACAGATAGAATGGATGATTGGAACCCACGTGAATCATGGAAGAGAATAACTTGTATCATGATGATCTGCGCCGACCAGCCATCAAAATAAGGAGATTATGGTTGCTTCCGAATGATCCCTGAACAGTAGTATAATTTCCGTGCCTGTTGAATTTATTTTCAATCCATTAAATTTCGTAGTTACCAAGCACTTTTTCTTTTTCCTTATGAAACTGTCAAATTTATCCCGAACACCCTATATATATATATATATATATATATATATATATATATATATATATATATATATATATCCTATTAACAGGGCTGGTTGATAGAAGAGTAGGAGCAGGAGATAATAGATGATCTTAGTTGTCAACACATGTGGAATTTCCATGAATCCAGCTAGTTGGCATTATTATGAGATACGCCCATTAGTACTTACATGGAAGAACACCGTACTTATGTTATATACAAAAGCTTAGTTCTAAAACCGTCTCTACCCTTACATGTGTATTTGTTTGCGCGTGGGTAACTGATTGGCCACGTGCCCATAGTTAAACTTAACGCACCCTCTCCCCTCTCCGTACTTATAATCTCTCTCACGGAGGAATGTCCACAAGAATTAACATAAGACCGTCGAAATATTGATTTGATGGAACTCGAGTGTCCCAATAATTCATCGGGAAAACGGGGAGAAGAAGAAGAAGAAAAAACATGAAAGAAAAGTGACACTTGATGTTAAGAGACTAAATATTTAATGGCCGGGATTTGAATGAAAGTGTCTTGCCGATTAGGGCTTCCGTATTTGGTGAGGAATGCCGACCAACGCGAACGTTTACACATGGACGCACTCAGATATACACGTCCGTGCGTACACAGAGACGCAAAAGAGTGCATGCTTATATATATATATTATATATATATATATATATATATATATATAATATATAGTACACTTATAGTCTAAGTTGATACACGGTTTCCTCTTGACATTAACGATAAGAAATGTCTTCACTTCGTCAGTGAACAGATTGGATGTTCCAATATTTGACGTGGATAGAAAGAATAATGGTTTCGATTTCACTCTTAAAATCAACACTATGCGTATCTACATATCTACCCACCCCTATCCCGAGAGTAGGATGTTGGTTGGTTGGTTGGTTGGTTGGTGGGTTGATTGGATTTAACGGCATGTCAACCCTTGTTTGGTTATTTTATGCCGAAGATGTCTTATTCTATTTATTCTTGATGGATATCTAAAATTTATTATTTAAACTCCTTTTTTTTTAACACGTTTTTTCAAACTCCTTTTTTCTATTTAACCAATATATGGGACCATAACAGGTACTACCATTCAAGGTCAAAGTGGACCTGAGAATAATGGCGATGAAGGGGTACTCCATGCACCCCAGAGCTCCAAAATTGGAACTTCAACATTAGATGTAGTTTAACGTCATATCCAGGACACTAAGACCCTCAGCTACCAGCGTCTAGTATAAATGATTTTTTTTAAACTTGGGATTTGCCTTAAGAGTAATATGGTTGGGATAATCATGCCGATTGATTAGAGGAGGCCTCTCCTACCACCCGTCTAAGGGTTAATGTGGAGTAACATGTCATGAATTGCTCAACCACCAAGATTCTGTACTTAAGCATCACGGGTCGCCACCCACGGCCGACACTTGGCTACATTGGGGAGTCTTACCCCTCTGTAGAGGTACAGTCAGCGTATTCTATAACCCCAGCCGACAGGGCGGTGAGTAGGATGTGACACAAGGTCAATTTCTTAAGCGAAGTTTAACAGTTTTGGATGCATACCTTTCCTAAAGGTATTAACGCTATGTGAAATACAAACAGCCTTGTCCAGGATTTGAACTACGGTTGCCCTGTTCATTTCCTACGGTGATAACAATTACACTATTAGCGCCTCCACCACGCACTGCACAATTGCAAGCTATCTAACTAGCTAGTTAACTATTTATTTACCCAATTCCTCTGCCAAAGTCAATTTTTAAGCGGGGTTAAGCTGGTTTGAATTCAGTTTTCCTTTTCCTAGATGGGTTGCATTACCAGAGCTAAAGAACCCAATCTACTCTTTGCTCTGTTGGCTGGGCTTAGAATACCCTAACTATATTCCTTGCAGAGGGGTCAGACCCCCAAGGGGGTCCTGTGTATAACACTAAACTGCTTCAGTGCTGGAGCACTAGTGAGCGTGGAGCACCCGTTAATAGCTATTACACCCAGTCCTCCTCTGACCCGGGTTGACTGTATCTGTTAGGTTATCAAAGGAAATAAGCAAAAAATATCTTCATAAACAACTACACAAAAATATAAATATGAATGTACAACGAACGCAATTCCCTAATCTCTAGGGATACGAGCAATTCCATGTCAAATCATCCAGAAAAAGTACATTGTCACCCACCCACTTCAATTTTTCAATTCTATGTATGTGATGACTGTGTTAAAATTAATATTCCTTAAAATTTGAGCTTCCAATTCCAAGAATTGGCGAGTTATGTCGATTTTTAGCTCTCCAGATTTGGTGAAGTTGGCGAAAATGGCGACTTTTTGTAATCTATTTTTGTTTGTAAAATTAAGTTCTAAGAGCTTCCCTACTCCTAAAAATTGGTTTATAAAAGCATTTTTA
>JALAJA010000367.1:0-54919 GCA_023376005.1 Doryteuthis pealeii | reverse complement strand
TAACAGGCAGCAGAATGGAACCTCAGGCTATGACTGATGACACAAAAATAAAATTCCCCCTCCCTCTTTTTCTTAGCTTAGTCCCCTTTTGTCTGAATGTGGGCAGGGGCTCAGTAATTGATATTAATAAAAATGTCGAAGTGGAATGAGCACTTTTATCATTCTATATGATGAGCTAAATACTTTATTTTTTCTTGTGCTTATCGGACCGTTCTGTATGATAAAGGGAAATTGATTTTGTAAAATTAATTTTCCTCTTTTGAAGCAGATTCTATATAATACAAGCTAGAAATAATCCTAAGCAAAATAACGAAACTTGTTATATCCCACCCCCAGAAGTAAAACCAACTAGATTACTATTTGCTTGTTTAATTTTTTATTTTCTTAAAGTCCCAGGAGAAATAATTGATGGTTCAAATATTAAAGTAAATTGATACTTATCATGAGTACATCTTTAGAATTTTCCATTTTAAAAACAGTCTCCTGTCTTGATGTTTCTACTGATGCAGCCTGTGCTACCACTGTGGGATATATGTCTCTTTTTTGCTCATGTCTTAATGACCCCCCCCCTGTGTGTGAGTAGCGAGACACTTGGCTAGCACATTTTATATTCCTGGACACTTCCGGCGGCTGCATGTGTGTGTGTGTGCTACTTTCTGGCATAAGGGCTGCCATTGTTCATGGAGAGTCCCTGTGAGTGTCAATGGCTAAAGTTTAGCTGGACTTGCTCTTGTGAGTGCCATATGTATAGCACCATCCTAATAGCTCCAGTTACATTCTTTACATTAACTTTCTGGAACTAATACCCTTGGGAAAGGTATGAACCCTTTATCCCTCGGCCTATTGGGTTAAATGGTACCACTACTGTTTTTCTTACAGATAACGTGGTCTTTATGATGGCATTAAATAACCTGAAGGTTGATTATTATTTCTCTTAAAGCAAAGAGAAACCCTAAAGCAAACCATCTATTTAGTATTATCCTGCTATTCAGACTATTGTCCTCATCTTATATTAGTTCATTTGTACATAATGCTGGTCCGATTACGCCCTCCAGCCTTCTTCAGGTATTTCTTCTTGATGGAGCTTTCGAGAAGAAACTCCTTCTTTTTAGTCGTCCTTCTATCCCGGTTCCTTTCTGTTTTTTTGTCTCTTTTTTTTTTTTTTTGTTTTTCTTCTTTTTTTTTATTTCCCTTTTTTGTTTTTGCTTATTTTTTTGTCGAAACTTGGAGCCATCACAGAACTTTGAACTAACCCTTTATTCAGTCCATGGGGGTATTCTGTTCTCATTCCGCTATAACTAGCTGGGGTAGGGTAGTGTGTTAATTATCTTTTCTTTATGTTAGCGTGCTGCCACTCAAGATTGAACTCGGAATCCAGAGACTAACTGTCACTTAGAACTGTCTAAACCTAATACTACCTTATCCCACTAGGCCATGTGTCCAATGTGTTTCCTTGTGCTAATGACCTATGGTTAAAAACATGTATTCAATTTTTTCTCCTCCAGCTTTGTGTAAAATATTAGGGCAGATTGGGATCTCTAATTTGGATAGAACAACTATTCTAGAAAAAAACTCTTAATTCAAAAACCAAGAAATGTTGTTTGGAGATCTGTGACATTCTAGTGCATCATTCTTTTATTATTAACTCAGTCAAAATGGTATGATCTGCTCTACACACAGCTTTCACCACTTGAAAAAAAACAACAAAAAAAACAATGCTGATAGATAAACATTATTATTATTATTATTAATATATATATTTGTATGTGTGAAGAAAAGGAAGTGAATCCGACAGTATGTAGTATATTAAGAAGAATGAAAAACACAGGTTTAAATGAGTTAAGTGGTGAGTTTATTGGCCGACGCTGCCGTGCTCGTTTCGATCTATTAATTATATTTCTTCAGGCATTTGTTGTTGGTTATGGAAGGTAATAGAAATTTTTTATCACACTAAATGCAGAGAGAAAAGCGAGTGATAGTCCTTTTTTATCAGTCTGTTTAAAATTTGAAGTGTTGAAAAAAGGAGACGGTTTAAAATATGACGTCAAATATTCTTTTTACGGTGTGAGTATGGGACTGTGTAAGTGTGTGTATTGAAAAGAAAGCATTGTGGATTTTTTTTTTAGGTGTGGTGATAAATCTTTTGCGATAAGCGACAGCAAAACAACCTCAGGTTGTGTGTGTGAGCATGTTACCATTGAGAAACGATGTATGTTTCAGGTAGCAAGATAATGTTCTTTTAACTTTTGAGTTGCTGTGTGCGTTGATATGTAAGAGGTAGGGGGAGATGTCATTTACGCGTCAAATGAAATTTTTATTTTTTTATAGTAAGAGAAGAGAAAGAAGGGCAGGTGTGTTGGGTGGATAAAAATAAAAGTTTTATAGTAAGTTGTGTATTTAAAGTTTTAAATATTGTTTTATTGGATGTATATATATGCCCGTTTGGGTGATTAAAAAAGGATAGAATTGGGTGTTTTTACAACGTTGTATATCTAATCTTATTCTATAGTTATTATCTGAATTAACTTTTAAAGAATACTAAATTACTAAAAATAGATGCATATTTACATATCGTTTTAACTTAACCACTGTTTAGAAAGTAATTTATTTTGACTTGCAATGCAACCATGTATCATTTCATTACATTTGGAAGCCATCTTTCATAAAGTACTAGAGTATATTCTACTGCACAACCCAGGATTAAACACATAACCACCTGAATTTAATAATACAGAATTCTTAAATGTCTCTAAGCATAAATTGAAGGTGGGTTGATAGCATCTACTCGTGTGAACTGAATTATAAGGGCTTTAGTTGAATTATGATGAAAGAAGGTTATGCTGATCAGCCCACTGAGAACTTCTTGGTGTAAGGTGCTAGCGTAATACTAAACATACAAGATGTAAGGCTGCTGATCACTCGAATATCTAACCACGGATGACAGGCGTGCTATTATTGAAAACACTCCAAAAGGATCTGAACGGCCACTTGCTCACCTCTAGACGTAGTAACTACCGCAACGATTGCAATGCACTGCTATATAAACAACCAAGATGAAGACTGCTGAAATTAATAACATAACCCATATACAGTGAAAGACTATGTTGAACATAAATAGTCTCGGTACCGCGCTGCCGGTGGCCCTCATTCATCTATGAGCCATACGCGAGGTCAGTCTTATCCCCTTTTCACTAGCACTATTTCCAAGAGATTATTTTACTCCACATCTTTGAGGTGTTAGAGTTTCCTCTACTCTACCATCACAGGAGATTTCGCCTCGGTGCTATTGGCTTCACCTAAACTTGTTTCACTTATATGAGATCTGGTTCGCAGTGTTGGTATTGACTCTCACTCCAGGAAACCTTGCTGACATATCCTAGCCGGTACGTCTCTACTTCGACAGCCTATACTCAGGCCTATACTTGGGCCTAGTTGAATTACATCAGTACATATTTTAGATATCGTATATCATTCCCAATTCTCAAATACTTCAAATGATGCGAGATTTATAGAGCGGTTAATTGATAAATCTCTGATCTTAAAAGCATTATTGTTTGCATATTCCTTTTACAGTCTAATGTCTTTTATCTTTCACTGGGCTGGTATTGGATTCTCTTTTCAGGTCGACATCTTCTTTCTTTGTGATCGGGTGATCCTCCTCAGCATTCTGCATCTTGTTGTTCTTGTAATTAATTCAGAGACATTAGTTTTGTGATGACAGTATAATTTTTGATTCGAATTCCTCGATACTCATTATCTCGTGTATACCGTAGTCTTAAGAGAGTGATCTGTGCAGCATCAGGACGTCTGGCCTCGATCTTTAACTTACTTTCCGAGTACTATCCTGGTAATCGACAACTGATTTATTGCTCCCTTTAGCCATAAAGTTCTATTTCGAATTTAGTATCCCACTAGTTACAGCTTCCTTTTAATTCTTGTGATCTTTCCATGTAACCATAAATCCAACTCAATACTTATATTTCATTAGCAAAATGATAGCTATGTTCTAATTTTCATCTACTGTAAATTATAGCAATAATTACACTGGTTAAGTCCATACAAAATGAAGTAGATTGTAATTCTATGGTAAAATTTCCGTTATTTCTATTTTATCTTTATACTCATGCACCATTTAAATGCTAGATAATTTTCCAAACTCTATCCTATTTTCTCTCGCTTCGCTTCTCTTATTTTGATCCAATTTGCACACTAACAACTTTCAGTATTGACTGGAAATTTTACACCTTTCAATGTTTCTTTTCAATTTTGAGAACAACGTAGACAAGATGCTGTCATGGTTTCAGTGTATTAAGTTCCTTGCTACAAAGAGTGTGCATCTTAATAATTGTGTGAATCTCTGAGATTCTGTCACCTTATCTGTTGCATTGCCATCAACCTGTGCACTTCATCACCTCTACGCTCTATTCTGTGCACACCCAATCTCATAAACCTCCATTATGTTCTTTTCATCTCGCATTAGATTATGTGGCTGTTGTGAAACTTGAACAGCACGACTAACCTTTGAATCTGTCAACATTTTTCACCAACACCAAAGTTTGAAGTTGCTGGTGCAATTGGATCAAAGTAAACCAAAAAAATACGGTGCATAATACAAACATTTTGGGTAATGAAATTGAGGTGGTGCATATTGAAAGACATAGAAACTTGTTGAATTTTTAAAGCAATATAATTTACTTCTAATTTTTTCATACTCAGTTTGCATTATTCTTCTAATCTAAAAACTTGTTCATAGGATTAGAGAGCTTATTTATCAATCAACCCTCATATTTATAAAATGAATAAATGATAAAGTTCTATACTTATTTCAGTTGTGAATAAAGGAGTGAATCAGACAGTTATCCGGTCCCGTTGTCTTTGATGTATAGTATAATAAATCAATGTGAAAAAACACAGTTTTAAATGAGTAGTGGTGCGTTTATTGGCCAGCTGATGCATTTCTCTGATTATTATTACGCGCTTAGCTCAATCGTTCAATCCTCCTATGATTCGTTATCGAGAGGGGAGTACAGAAGGATTTTTATCTTCAGGAGGCTCAGAGTCTCCGCCGCCACCGAAAGCTCACGCGGGCTAATTCGTAATCCTTGTTTATCGTTGTTTAAATTTGACTCTGAGAAAAAGAACGTTCGATAAAGATGAACAGTTTGAAAAATATGACGTCATAATATTTCTTTTTTGCGTGTGAGTAATTAGAATGTGCAAGTGTTGTGTATCGAAAAAGCATTGTGCATTTTTTATGTGTTGATGAATGTGTTGGTTGCGCGTGTGTGTATTATTTCAGTTTGTATGTTATTTACCAGAAACCCTCCAGCGGATGTGGCTAGTAACAGGTCAGTCTTAAGTGGAAGGATCTAACATGTTTGAAATTCAGAGTTTTGCCGGTCCCGCAGAATGCATGCTATATCAAAGCTAAGAACCCAGACTACCCTACTATCTAACCCATAAGCTGGATAAGAGGTAGAGGATATGGTTGGATGGCAAGTGCAGCTATTTCCTCGAGGTATTAGCAACTTTATGTGATGAATTAAACCCTAGCTTTGTCTTAGCTGGAGATACTTGAACTCTGTATCCATGGTCCAATCTTCGTATATGATGGGATAACCCTCATTTTCATACAATGGTGCCTCCAGTATCTCAGTTTGTAAGCTTTTGGACATACGATTTGTTTTGTATCGTGGTTTCTCTGAAATAGTTTGTGTAACTTCTTATTCCATTATTATAAGATGGTTTCAGTTGTTCCAAGGAAGTGTGTTTCAGTAAGAAATGGGATTGAAAATTCAACCATATTGATAAGAAAAGGCAGTCATAGGTCAACTCATTAAGGGAATAATGTGGCAGGTATATCTACTCTAATGTAGGAAAAGGGGAGTTATTTGCTGAATTTCAAGATCTTGATATAAGTTTATTCATAATTCGTTCGAACTTCTGCCCAACTCTCCAAATTGCCTGTTTATTGCCAAATAATATTTTACCTTTGATCCGTATATTTTTGGTAGGTCTGATATTTCTCTCTGGCTTGAGGTGTTGATTGTCTCGCTATACCACCTAAAACCCTAGTATTTTCGATTGCTGCCTATTTCACTACGTACTATAAGGGTCACTTTGAAGGCCACATATGATATTTTCTCTATACAAGGCATAAGCCAATATTGGGCTCAGGAAATCTAATCAATAAGACTTAATATATGTTACATAATCATTAGATTCTCCATATAATCATACTTACTCAGTAGTAGTTATTGTTTGTTATGAAAACCAAAATGGCTGTTATACAGTTCAAGCCGGCGGCCATTTGAACGGGATTGAATCGACAAGGCTTGACTCTCCATCGTGTGATCCCCTTCCGGTGCGAACCGTGTAGAATCAGGTGAGCAGAGACCTCTTCGGTTTTAGATTAGAAAGAGATTTTAGTCTAGACTCAGCCAAAACCATGACAGTGGCACAGTCGTTGCTTAATTGCACGCTGCCGACTCAATCTGCGCCAGGTAGTCTTTTGTGTGTGAGATTCTCGAATATAAATATATGATCTTAAGTAAATCAGACAGGTCTATGTGTCTATAATCCTCTCATAAACTACCTCCTCGCAGAAATAACCCACGATAGGTGGTCTTCTCTTGAATAGACGAGACAGGATTATCCTCCAATGTGACAAGACTCAGGCTCAGCTCGCACAAGTTCTCCCAATGACGAAGCGCCAGACGTGGAAGATAGAATAATAGAAGTAAGGCTATACAACCAATAGCACCCATTCCACAACTCTTTTTTTATTAATGTTGGGTAATCAACAAACCTTTTATATGCATCAATTCTCTCCTGCCAATGTCCTTTGATTCTTTTTTTACTTCCAACAATTTATGATAAATATGCGATTTGGACCATGCAGTTTCTCAATATCGTTCATTAGTTTCAACGTCATGTATTTACCTGGGGTTGTCGTAGAATTCCAATCTCTTGGGTTCGTGCTGGGGACGAGGTCCTAGTATAAACATGACTTTTATTTCTTTTTGCATTTTACTTCATATTTCATAAGTTTCCATGTTCTACTTTCAAACTTCTTACTACTAAATTGACCTTCTTGTAAATTCATATATTTTAATATACTTAGTGGGCTATGTTGATTTGTGTATAGTGCAAGTAATTGCTGATATTTACCTGAAAATTCAAGTTCTTTTGTCATTTTATGCATAGGCCCTTTGAGGTGCGAGGGAATCGTTTCAAAATTCTCACGGGTGTCCATGAGAGAAAAAAGTTAAGAACCAGCAATTATTGTAGAAAAACTGCAGCATGACCAAAACCCTGCAAGTATTGTTGTCCTATATTTCATTCTTTCTTGATATATTCCTTTATATATTAAGAACACAAAAAGAATTGTGTAGTGTATGTGTACTTGATATGCTAAGGTAAAAATGCATTATCCAAGACTTAAGTGATTATGAGTTAAATTTTGACGCTATGACAATATAGCAAAAATATTGACAAAATGGAACAAAAATAGTTTTTAATGTAATAATGCTTCTAGATAAGTAACATTATAAAATCTTTCTTTTAAAAAACAAAAAAACAAGAATGAGCAGTGGACTGACTTGGTTATTTTTTGTACATGTGTAATGTAATTTTGAAGTGACTTCAATTTTCCTCAAATGTTACAAATATAAAATTTCTTTGCTCACTAACTATTTGGTATCGTAGTCAGATTTAAGTCAGTAGGAGCATTTTTAGTCCCTTCTGTTCTCATAGTAACTCATTCATTTTGTTTATAACATTAATAATTTACTCTTTCTACAACTGAAGTTTGTTTCTTTCACCTTTCTTAAGTCAGACTCTTTTTGTATTAATGCTTGTACTTCAGTTTGAAAACATGGGATATTTTAGAGATCCTATCTTAATCTCTCATCATAGTAAAACTATTGTTAGATTTGTTGGCGAAGTTTTGTTTTAGAAAAAAAAGCCTCTTATATGGTGAGGGAATTATAAATAAACTTTGTATATAAACTATATAAGTTGTTGACGAGAAAGCTGTTGTCAAGTATCAGCTGGACACGTGAGCGGAGTCTATCCCCTTTTCTTCACTAGTGCTAGACCAAGATTATTGTGTTTGCTGACAAATACGCAGCTCCCTACTTTACAAACAGATCAGATTACCCAATCTATGCTGCTCATGTGCATGAGTTGGTGGGGACAGTATCAAACACAAAAGCTTGTGTTCTTTTACTGACGAGCTAAACCAACGCGAGTGAATCAATTTTTGCATCTTTCTTTTTCTTCTCTTTTTACTGTTTAGTTCGAATTACAAGAAAGTTATACTAGAATAGCCTTAGTTTTAGCGATTGAGTATGTTTTTAAAAAATTCCATTTAATTGTTCTTACATAGTTCGTAATTGCAATAAATCAAAAACTGACCATCTCTTCACTTGACATGCTGCTTGTCCATTTTCACCCTCTTTATGTATATCTTGATTACCTCCTCGCTTATAGTATGTTAGTTTCTCAGTTGGATGTGAGAAGAGATATTGCGGAAGGTATATGAAGTAGGTCTCACGGTTTCCTAAACAGCACTCTGGGCCCAACTCTTATCGCTCTTAATAAATTTAAAATTAGGTCAAATGGTTCCCTTTCTTAGAAATTTTACAAAAATGATTTAATTCTTTTTCTTTTTTATTTCCAGTCATCATTTATGTTTATTATATTCTTGAATTTTAAACTTTGCTTGAAAATTTCACTCTTCCCTAATCCAGTTATTATCAGAGCACAAAAATAGCTTGTTGAAGAGTATAATAGCCATCTTATCTGTACTTCTTACAATATAAACAAATAAGAAATAACTTATAATATTAAAAAATGAGTGCTGATTTCACTTTAAAAAACGATATTAAATTTTTCAAGCTTGCAGGGTTGAGTTTGATTCTTTTATAAAATACGACTATGACGTCATATCTTTTGTTGATACCTAAATTAACACATACTGATTCAGAAACAAGATTTATGTTCACAGTTAATACAATGTGTGATAATCAATTTATATTACTGCACATGAACATAAATTCCTATTGATATTAATCAATAATTTGTATTATTGAAATAGCTTTGTCTTTTAAACAATTGTATAAATAACTTAAAAAAGGAAAAACTATATTATAATATAATAATATATATACTATATATATGAATAATTCTTTTCTTATAATTATATTTATATATGCAATTTCAACATTCTTTAGAAAAAACAAATGATACAGTTAAAATGTTAATTTCATAACTGTCGATTACTTTACATTATACCTTTCATATATAGGTATATAATACTATATACATTATATATACATAATATATGATGACAGACTGTAAGTATTTGTTGTATATGTGTACATTGGGGAAAATGGCAGTTATGTCTACTGCAATGTTGCATGGGAGTGGTAATACTAAAAGCACTATTGTGAATAAAACATCTTGCTTTTCAGAATTACTATAATTTCGACTTTTTAAGAAAGGCTGTTGGACCTGTTTTCATACAAAACTTGTGCATGTTACTTTCTTCCTTTGTAGCCCCATTGCTAAGCAGTATTCAGTTCAGTCAACCATAGAGCCGTGCTTCCTCAGGCATTTCTTTCTCAGCCAATGATTATTGGAGAAACTTGACTCTTTTACACTTCAATGAACCACATTCAACAAGATTAACACTGTCCACTCTCCTAAAAGTAGAAAACAGTCGTCTACTCATTACAAAGATAGAAATGTCCATAATATTTTTCACGCTTTTCCACTTACACCACTTTTCGTATCGCATCCTAATTCTTCGTTCATTAATTTAATTTTTATTTCTTCTTATTATGTCTCCTTTTTTACTTCCATCATTTTATTTAATTATAAAATAATTAGTATATAGGCTTCTGTTTACTCTCACTTAACACAGGCAATCTTTAATCTCCTCCATCATTTTGAGTTACTTTTAACTATATTTTTTCAAAGCTTTTTTTTTTTTATTTCTTTTCTTTTCTTTTTTTCGACTGCTGATAACATTTTATCTTGCTAGTTATAGCTCTACTAGCTGAAGTACCTACTTTATGTCAAGTGTAAAGGGCATGACTTTATTTTTGAAGAACAAACAAAGGAAAAACAATTCCTTGTATTCTATAGCTTAGTTTTCTCAAGCAATGTGCTTTTTACAATCTTTAATGTTTGTATATATAATATGATATATTATTACTATATATACTATGTGTGTGTGTGTGTCGTGAATAACTCAGAAAACAACACATTATATTGCAGAATTTTTATTAAAACAATATATTTAAATAGACGTCTAGAGGCAAAGAAACGCAATAAATAATTCAGTCAAAATTTGCTCCATGCACATAATTTTATGTGGTCCTGCATTTGCAGAGAAAACCATTTTTGAACATTCAAGTTCGTGCATGATTATGGAGATAACTCTGAAATTCTAATTAGATGCCTTAGATTTATCGATATAAACATTTTTGTTTTTTGTCTGCGATTGATAATCCCAATTAAGTAATAAGTAACAGTAAGAAGTCGCTCGGGGTGGCCTAAATCGGTATCAGCCAATCAGTGAGGGAGTCTATCCCGCTTGTCACTAGTGCTAGACCAAGGAGATTGTTTTAGCATCTGGGTGGCGCACCACACCTCCACTCAGCTCCTTCACGCTCTCCTTGGCCACGAGATACCCCTTCGGTAGTCAATCTCTACTCTAACGAGCCAATAGTTGACAGCCTGTCTGTGAAGTATGGGACGAGGGGCCAAGTACTCTGAACTAGCGGAACCTCTGTGGTTTCTAGCCCGAACGCCTCGTAACCGACTCGAGCCTGAACCCGGTCCCGTCTAACGTTACTTGACGACGGAATAATGCTATTTATTTATTCTACTTTTTTACATTTTACAGTTTGAAAGATACTACTAATAAATTATACTGTATCTTTGTCTTAAATTCAATGTAACATAATTACATTTGTAATGACAGATAGACATTTCAATTTCTTTTCTTTTGAAAGAATTAGAAATTTAAAACTTCCTGAATATTAGTTTATGTCTTACAGAAATGATTGATTTATTTATTGTAAGAGCCATGTCCTTATAGTTTTAGAAACACTAGATTATTATTTCATTGGACTTCCTTCTATAGTTTCGTTACAACAATGATTATTTTCTTGTTCTTTACGAAAACCATCTCTTTATAACAGAAATAATTGTGCTGTATATTTTTTAAAATCTCAAAAACCTTCACTGAGTTCGCATGATTAGTATTATGATTCGGTATAATCCTATATAAAATTTCATTTGCGTTGTCTATACAATGGACAGACTCCTTCCCAATCAAACTTCATATAAATGAGGATTTAAATTATCTATTTATTTTATTATTTCGGTGTCGAACATATTGCGTCGAATGTATTAACTTTTCACTCCTTTTTGAGAGCTTTTTAACATCTCAGCATTGGCCTGATGTATTATTCACTGGGTTTTGAGCTTGGACAACGCCCAATGGGTCTCCAGACTCTTCTGAGTGTATTATCTTTTCTAAAGGCGGGCCAAATTATGGGCCCCAGTTGAGACTGGCAGTAAGATCTGGATGGTCCTCAATCTTTCCTCTGATTTCTCGATATGCCAGTCTTTTTTCCAAGGGTCTTATTGACCGTTCCAAGTATTCCAACCTACAATCGTATCGACTTTTCCCTCTCATATTCCACAGCTTTTTCATTCTCTGGGCCAGTGTCCAGGTTTTATTCCATCTTTTCCTATTTTTCCTCAGCCTCTACTTAGACCCTGTAATTCTCGCTTGGAACCGCAAATTCCACCAGTTGAGCAACATTCCTCTTTTTTTTTTGTAATTTCAACACGTTAGGTCTGGACTCCTAGCTTGGATACGGCGTGATCCGTCTTATATCTCTCGAAGTCCAGAAGATATTTACTTATTATGATTAGTAGTAGTCAGTAGTAGTAGTAGTAGTTTTCAGGTACTAACGTTAGATTGATAGTGTCTTTCACTGAGTGTTTGAGTGGACAACAAGTCTTCCCTCAGTTTCCAATTCTGACTTAGTATTGAAATTTTTAGATTACCCATTTATTCGACAATTCATTTGAGTCATCGATTCTTACACTGCTAAGAACAATGCAGACTGCAAATTAATTAAGTTATCGAGATAAAGATCCTCGTTGATTCAATTTAACAAAAACCCCTAGAACTAAACTAAAACATTTAATAGTAGACCATATTAAAGGGCAAATAACTAAAATAAATATGTCCTGCTGTCTCATTCAATCGTAATTATCCCTCCTCTCCTCCCAATACACATGCTATCTACTGCAAATAAAATAAATAATGTCATTGCCTCAGACGATTCGATTCATCTTTGCCCCACTCGAATAAGAGGGTTTGAGCAGGCACACTAATTAGTTCCAGTGACCGCTGCGAGGACATAAGTGACACTCACTACGGTGTCCACTTACCTGTCAAAAAGACAGCATCCGAGCTAGCCTGCTACAACCAGAACATGTTCAAACAGAATTTTTAGCGGGCAGGGCGATACCATAGTTGTCATCTCACTGTGAAAGAGTGTGTTTGTCAGACCGGTTTCGCCCCTATCTCACTTGACGAGAAACCGATAACCTATGTGGAGACAGATACTGCTCGGGTGCATCCAACAGAGAACCAGCGCTTCATTCTTGTCGATGTAACTCGATACTGTTACCTATTTGTGTTGTGATAATATCGCACCTACACTGTTCTAACATATACACATAAACTGATGCATCTTTACTTCTTTTTACTCACTCCATCCGTAATAACTCTCTTGCTGTCATCTACAATCAAAAACCGGAACAAACATACATGGTATTAGAATGGAATAACAAGAGGATCTTTGCAGTTGGCACTTATCTACAAACATAGAGCTAATGATGTCATTTGTTTGGATCAGTTCGGTTATGCAGTCAAGCTTAATCGTGTTTATAATGAACGTCTTTCCCCCAAGTAAAGTATGTGGCTGCGAAGTTTCAAATACTCACCATAGGCTACTATAATTTAATTACAGTAAATAATGAATAATCCCATAAATATCAGTACAATCGCAACTGAATAATTAAATCCCCAGTTTTCGAGTGACCATGTTCCTTGCTACTACATTGGAGAATGGAGGGATTTCTGAGTCTAGTTGTGGATTAAAGCAACTCAAAAATTAGACGAGAAAATACAAGTTTAAAATTAATAATGTTAGCTATATCTAACCAGCATGTGCGCCCTGTTACCTGTATTAGCAGTAAACCAGAGCGACAGGCAGATATTTAGTCAATGTTTCTAAAACCATACTTGGAATCTGGCTCTGACCGTATTTTTGTTTTTTTAGATTGTATGTTCTTTTTTTTTCTTTTTTTTTTTTTTTAAAATTGAAATAGATCACTGAACCTATAGCTTGTAAGTGACATAGGTTTTGAATTCAGAGTTTTCCTTTCCTAGGACGAGGTTGCCTAACCAAGGTTAAGAGCCCGCAGTCTGCTCCTCACATATTTATCCATAGCTGGAGGGAGAACTAGTTGAATCTCACTTACCTTCCCAGGTTCTTAGCTCTGACTAGTCGTTGAATGTTGGCTTCATCCAGGAATTGCAACATCATGGTCGACGGTCCATTCCACACCACCCCTCATAATGTCTCTGACTAATCACCACCTTCTTCGTCCCTCTAGGTTTTACATGTCCATCTAACAGCACCTTACCCACTCTTCTCTTTAATAATCCCTTCTAATGATACCAAGTCGGTCTTTCTCCTTCCTGCGGCTTATTCATACCAATCCCATCGCTCAAACTGCCAGGTGATCCAGCTGCCTAGTGAGGGATTTTAATTTGCTATGAGTTGCCTGGTCGAAAAAAACAAAAAAGGCTTAGAAAGGCTGTACTTCTATACATCACATCGAGTAAACAAAGCAGTAAACACTATAATTAAATAAACAATAAAAACAACATTAAAAATATGAATAATTATCCTAAACTTTAATCAAATGACTCGTACATTTCCCTTATTTTTATGGTTCTGGTTTGATTCTTTGTTTAATGCCATTATCAACATCAAGGGTTATTAATGCCAACGCCATTGTTGTAAGTAGAGGAACAATAGTTTGGTGGCTATTAACCCATATCTAGGGGATGAGGGGCTTTATATCTTTCCACAACGGGTATTTATTAGGTCGAAATGTGAACGAATAGCGTGACTGAGTTCAAAATTGCTTACTAAGATATTGCACTCCAGCACATTAGCCATTACGCCACAGAGACCCCCACCGTTTATTATGATCATCTTACAACCAGTATGTTAATACAGGTTTAGATATTGATTAGTTTGATTCCGTATAGAACAAATAATCATCCTAAACTTTGAGATAAAACCAATTCTACCACTTTTCTTTTATAAATGCCACCTATATAACTTCATATGTAGTATGGATTAAGTACTAATAAGTTAATAACTCGGATGATGAACTGATATAATGCCTCGATCAACCGATACTCTGACACACTGCCACCTTTGGCTGGGGGCTTAGAATGCACCTCTGCAGAGGGGCCCAAACTGTTGGCTGTGATACTAGTGGTGCGACGTGATGCTAAGGATAGAACCCAGGGGTAAGCAGTCCATGCTTGGCAATACTCCACTTGACCCTATCTTTGGGCTTGGCGGGCGGTCGAAGACCCCCTCTGTCAATTGGCTGGGTCACGTTCAAACCTGCACTATATGATTTTCGCAAACCCTATTGCACCTTATAGCAAGCCCAACCCCTTTTATCATATGGGTGCTAAAAGGCGGTGAGCTGAGCGGTCTACATGTTCCCTGGAATGTACGTTAAACTCTATCTGATGGTGAGGGGTTCCAGTTTTGGAAGTTTGGGGGGAACTGGAGCACCCCTTCTCACCATTTTGCTCCCTGGTCCACTCGACCCGGAGTAGGTAGTACCTGTTAGATGGTCCCATCTATCGTTAAATAGAAAAACATGAGCGTGATAAACAAAATTGTTTATCTTAAGAATTGATAGTTATTTCAAAAGATTTATCCGGCATTAAACTGACCACTGAAGTTGATATGCACATAAAACAAATAAAATCTTAACCCAAATTCTGACCAAACTGCTATTCTGAGTTGATCACTTCTATCAGCAAATCTGGATAAAGTATTCTGACTACTTTGCGCTCCAGCTTCCTTTTATCCCTCATCCTATTTCTAATCTTCATTCATTCTCTGGCGACTAGTTGGTTGTGAATTTGTTTTATCATCTAGCAACAAAAAAGTCTGTGTCCTGTATTCTAAATAAAAGCATTTGAACATTTTTATAAATCAATTAAAACTAGATCAAAACCCATGAGGTTTACCAGTTTAATATTGGTTTCATGATGGAATGTTAGCTGCTTCTATTTTAATCTTTTGCCCTACCAATTTGTCCACAATGGTGCTACAAATTTTATTAGGTACAGAACTGGTTCACCTATTGCCAAAGGATCACAGTACCAGTCTCAGAGTTGGTTCACAGAACAAAATTCTAAAAAAAATGACACGTGCTGTTCAAGCGTAGTTAATTCTCCGTGTAAATAATAATGACTAGAGTTGATAAGTGTGAGAGGCCACTAGCCAAACAGGTTATTGTGGAGTATCACAGTAGGCTGCAGAGCTGCTGGAGCAGCTTTAAAATAGGCAGAGACGTTAGGAAGGAGTGAAAGATTTCGATAAAATTTAATAGCTTTTTTTCATTATATCAAGAATTGATTGGATTAAAATGTGTCAGTGTAATGCAACCTCCAAAAAAATTGTGAAGTTTCTCTTATTCTCTAATATTAGAGCATTTTACGTGTATTGCTATAATAAAAGCTAATGATTTCATGTGCTGGTCTATTTCCCTATGGGTTTAGTTATCTAGCAATATATGCAGCACGCGCGGCGTGCACAGGTCTATCTTAATATTTAATGTAATAAAGTATTTGTATTAAAGTCTAGATAAAATCTAATAAAACTAATAAGAAATGACAGATAAAAAGATTCTAACAGACAGGAGTACTAATTAACAACGATATGAAACAGAGGGCACGTCATGAACTCAAAAAGATTGATTGGTTTTTGGCAAACATGAGGGAGTTTATCATAAAACAATGAACAACTATTGTTATTTTCTTACTTAATTTAGCTATATCAGTTAAAAGAGGAATAAAGAATAAAGATGACTCAGTATTTTATCCTTGTTAATGGATTTCATTTAAGATTCATTGAAGAGATTTTTTGCTTTATATCTCAGGTAAATATAAGAACCAAACAGCATTAGAAATCAATGCAAATATCGTTTATCACAATATATTCAGTCAAGATATTCGATATTTTTTAATTCCACTTTAATTATGGCAAAATCTCAATGCGCCTGCTTCTCCGTTACACATCGATGTGACTACTCAACCGCCACGCATATTCTTCCCTTTTACTATTGACGGTCTGGTTACGTATACTACAATCACAATTGCCAGTGTCTGTACCAGTATGTAGACAAATGTTACAGCTATTACATTCAACTGGTAACCGACAATTTTAGTACTTAGCTATAATTTGAGGTTTAGATAAAAATAATCATGCGAGAATGTGATGTTCAATAACTAAGAGGAATGTGTGACACTTGCAGTAGGAATAATAGTGGTTTCGGCATTCAGAAGAAAAACACACAATCCTCCATTTATAATAAGATTTACGATATGAAACTTTTTATATTATGTGGCGGATCAGTTTAATAGCCACTCATTTTCCGTAGACTAATGTTTTGAGAGGTTCTTACTACTTTTTTCTATGGCAAAATAAAAATGCAATAAATACTTGCCTCGTCGTTGAGTAAATACTATCTATTCATATAACTAAATCTACTCTGGTACACTGCTGTAGACTCGCAAAGTGAAGGCTTAAATAGCACAAAACTTTAAAATTGAGAAAACTTAGTAATGCACTCAATGGATTGATCTAATATTCACCACACTGCCTAAGAACTATAGTAATACCTCACTATAATATAAGAGAAGAAGGAACAAAATATATTTTCTTGAAGTGTGCGCGCATCCCGTAGTCCAGACTTCTTATCAGCAGGTTGATATGCCATTTCGCCTTCACACCCTACATAAAATGTAGGTAATGTAGTATTATAGGCTTGATATTTCAACGGTAAGAAATAATGAAACCATAATTAAATAAATGAGGTGTGTGTTTGCACTATAGTTATTTTCTAAGCTTGTTTCTATGCACAACCAGACAGACATGTGGCACCCAGCAATGAACTAGTTCCTACTCCGATACAAATCCTGTAATTTAGTTACTAACACTCATATCTATCTGTGTGAGGTCTCTATGTGTGATTTTCAATTATAAACAATAATGTATACAAGACATACACACAACTATTTGATCTGGTTTGCACCATTGCTATTTCTGTCATGGTAGATGAATAGCACATGCTTCAAACCATTTAACTTTTTGTCTTATAGACGTATTTGTCTTATTTATGTACACATCTTTTTCCTAAAATAGAGTTTCAAGTGCAGTATGGTCATATCCAGAATCTTATTATTCAGTAGTTTCAAATCTTGCTGGTTCTATGGATGCATTGAATACTATCGATACTTGGAATTTCCACTAGCTACAGCCATCCATGCGTTCACTGTCTGTAGTGTGTGTGTTACATTAGTTATTTTATTACTATATACGAATTTGTCTGTTATTTCTCGAACTGACCTATATATATATCGCAGTGGGCAGCCGAATCGTCACATCTAGCGCACCATCAGCTCATAAGGCTCCGCATCTACTCCTCTTCTTCCGTCTTAGAGAGACCGTCGGATTCACCTGTGTCACTAGGCTTCGATCCTTCGATCCGCTATCCAGATGAACCCTCGCCAAGACGTCAGAAGCATCTCAACGCATTCATGTGATAGTACCTCTCAACTGCACCTACGCTGCTGATGCTCTGCGTGACGTGATCCTTCCGTGGTGTGCGACTCATCGCTTTATATTACCCACCGTTCTCCTTCGTATTTCAGTGGGGTGTGGGTGGGTGGTAAATATCTTCCGCCGCTCCGCTGCGGCATGCTCTAACTACTACGCGTCGCAGCTCTCAAGTCACACTGTCATACCTATCATCGCTCAATCGTGTACATCGATGAGACAGAATCCGCTCTCATCACTCGATGATCTGCTCCCTTGCCTCATATGCTTGGGTAGCCCATCGGGCATTAGCTGATCATGGAGCTACCATTTCCACTTGCGCTCTAAAGCAGCTAACCTACGCATCACACACGTAATGACATCGCGTTCTAATATGTTTGAAGTATTCTTGCGTGCACGCCTATAGTACTAATAATCTATTATAGGGCTGAAACAGAAATACCTTTCCATATTAGCAAATACTAGTGATCACCTGTGATGCAGCAGGAGTATTCTCTACCTAGATGCTCCTATAGCCCCTAGACCCACTGCTCTTACGACCAGACAGTGTCTCACGCATACCTTACCCTCTCCTGTTCCTCCTCCTCCCTGTCGCTGACATGTGTTGTCTGTTGTTGTGAGAGATCTAAGTTCACTTATGCATCACACACGGTGATATTTTATATATGGAACGGTATTGTGTTCTACGGTTTCACGCCCTAAATATAATGATATATATCAGGGCAATGCAGCCCAAAATACTTTTCGAACATATGTAAACTATCATACTGTGTGAGCGAGTTATCTTAGGCAAGTGGAAATTCGTATCTCCCATATAGCTAAGCCCCTTACCACTTTTTTCAAATCTTTTGCATTGTAACTTGATAGTATCTGAAAAAAAAATCGGTAAGGACATTAATTAGATGGCAGCTACCGTAGACCAACTTAGCCTAAGTTCAACTGCTGACCACACAGGTGACTAGTTTTAAAATAGTGGTTGGTCGGTATTTTTGCTGCCATCTGATTAATATTATTGATATTAAATATATAGTATATATATAATATATATATATCTATATATATATAATATGATAACACTGAACTATCTGTAATCTGTCTGGAAATGTCCAAGTAGTATAGGGCCATCATACTTGACACAAATTTAAACTCATCATAAATTATTAAATTTGAGATAGAACCATTTGTTAAATTGTCTATTTTATAAATGTCTTCGTAAATAAAACCAAATATCTAACCAACAAGATTACAATTGGTTTTTACCGTATTTCCCTATCAATACAAATATATAATTGTTCAAACATGACGTATCAAATTTTGTTGTGTATGTTGTATGATTATACATTTGTTTCATATATTAAACGATACAAACAGAGTGCCCTCTCACACGTTATACATGCGGCGCTTTAGTAAACTAGCATTATTCAGCGTTTGATAGTAGATTATCATTTTTGCGGGTGCCCCTTCTTTCTGGATTTTGTGCCATAACAAGCTTTAGACAAATAACTATATGGAACACACACCTCTACTTTATCTTTATTATATTTTCATTATATTCTGTCTTAATATCCAGCTATATCTACTGAATTACCTACAATTTTTAGTTAGCACCTGCCTGATAAGAATTTTGATGAGTCGACACTTCAAGAAAATATATTTTTCCTTCTCCTAATTTTAGTTTTTACTATTTCTTAGGCCTGTATTTAATTCAACCATGATACGGTCATATCGAAGTTTCTCAATTTTAGAAGTATTTGAGTTATTTAAGCCTTTACTTTGGCGAGTCTAAGCAGTGACCAGCGTCATTAGTTAGTTATATGATAGTATATACATGATTCAAAGGCAAAGTCATTTATTGCATTTTGTATTTTATATAAAAAAGTAGTAGAACCTCTCAAAAACATTATGTCTTAGAAAATGTGGCTTATAAAACTATCCGCTACATAATATTAAAAGTTTCATATGATATATATCTTATTATAATGGTAGTTGGTGTAGTTTTTTCTGTCTAAGTAAACCGAAACTATATTCCGTCCCTTCAGAGTCCAGCGAGTGCGTCTTAAGTTCATCTACATCACATATATATACATGAATTTGCTATTTTCTATCCTAACCTCCAATTATTAATAAAATTGATCTTACATTATTAATACTGGTTTTAACATATGTCTACATACTGACAAACTTGCAAATTTTGTTATTGATATATAGACTCATACAACAACATAGGGCGGTTCTACAGTGTGAACGGGGCAAGGCTAATTTGCATATAATATTAAAAAAAAAGCATCGAATTTACTTTAATAAATACTGTGGGCCTTAATTCTTATTACTTGACTTTCTAAAACAAAAAACACCTGTTCTTTTTATTTGGTCGTTTTATTTTTAATGAAATGATAAAGCCAAAAAATCTCTTTCAAGAAAAATCTTAAATGAAATCCATTAACCAAGACTAAGAATAACTGTCATCTTTATTCTTACTTCCTCTTTTAACTATGTTATTTTACCTCATTACATTAATAAAATAATAAACAGATAGCTTGTGCCATTTTCTTCTATTAGTATACTCCCCTCTGTTTCAAATTCTTTTATTCATGACTCCCTCTGTTTCAAATCTTTTTATACTCCTGTCTATGCTTCAAATCTTTTTTATCTGTATTCTTATTTAGTTTTATTAGTTTTTAGCTAACTTAATACAATATTTTATTAGATTTAAAAACTTACGAATACTGCACCCGGGAGTGTGCATATATTTGTAGTAACGTATAACAGGTGGGAAAAGAACAGCACATCATAATTAGGCTTTTATATATTAAGCCAATACACTCTTAAAATCTCTAATTTAGAGAAGTAAAGGAACTTTACCATTTTATGTGAGGTCTGCATTTACATCTGAAGCATTCATTTTTTAATCAATCAAGTTCTTGAATAATGAAAAAAAAAAAAAGCGCTATTAAATGTTTATTAGTCTTTCACTCCTTCTAACTCTCTGCCTATTTTAAGCTGCTCACAGCAGCTCTGCTACCACTGTGATCCTACCATAACCTGTTGGCAGTGGCTCTCACACTTATCACTCTAGTCATTTATTTACACTGAAAAATAACTACGTGAACACCTGTTTTTTTTTTAAATTTTGTCTGTGAACCAACTCTGAGGACTGGTACTTGATTTCCTTTTGCCAATAGAGGAACCAGTTACTAATAAAATTTTGGTACAGCCATTGGGAAAATTTGGTAGGCAAAAGATTAAATAGAAGCACTAACATTCATCATGAACCAATATTAAACTGGTAAACCTCATGGGTTTATCTAGTTTTAATTGATTTTATAAAAATGTTCAAATGCTTTATTTAATACAGACACAGACTTTTTTTTTGTTGCTATGATAAAACCAATTTCACAACCAACAGTCAGCCAGAAATGAATGAAAGTTAGAAATAAAAGGGATAAAATAACTGAGCTTTCATAATATTGTCAGAATATTTATCCAATTTGCTGATAAAGTATCAACTCATAATGCAGTTGTCAGATTTGGTTTAGTTTTATTTGTTTTATGGCATATCAACCTCAGTGGGTCATTTAATGCCGATAAAATTTTGAAATAAATCAATTCTTAATGGATAATACAATTTTGTTTATCAACTCATGTTTTTCTATTTAACCGATAGATGGGACCCTAACAGGTACTACCACTCCGGTCAGAGTGGACCAGGGAGCAATGGTGATGAAGGGGTGCTCCACATTCCCCAAACTTCCAAAACTGGAACCTCACCATCAGATAGAGTTTAACGTCATTCCCAGGACATGTAGACCCTCAGTCACCGCCTTTTAGCACCCATATGATAAAAAGGGGTTGGGGCTTGCTATAAGGGCAATAGGGTTGCGAAAATCATATAAGTGCTAGGGTTTGACGTGACCAGCCAATTGATCAGAGGGGGTCTCTCTGACCGCCCGTCTAGCCCAAGATAGGGTCAAAGTGGAGTATTGCAAGTCATGAACTGCTTATCCACCTGGGTTCTATCCTTAAGCATCACGGGTCGCCACCCACAGCCAACAGTTGGCCCCTCTGCAGAGGTGCATTCTAACGCCCCAGCCAAAAGGGTGGCAGTTGTCAGAGTATCGGTTGATAAGCATTATACAAGTTCAATCATCCATTATTACTTATTAGTACTTATCCATACTACATATGAGTTAAAGGTGGCATTTATAAAAGTAAAAGATGTAGAATTGGTTTTATTCAAGTTTAGGATGATTATTTGTATTTATAGGAATCAAACTATCAATATCTACCTGTATTACATACTGGTTGTAAGATGATCATAATAAAAGGTGGGGGTCTCTGTGGCGTAATGGCTAATGTGCTGGAGTGCAATATCTTAGTAAGCAATTTTGAACTCCAGTCACGCTATTACGTTCACTTTCGGACTAATAAATACCCTTGGGAAAGATATAAAGCCCCTCATCCCCTAGATATGGGTTAAATAGCACCACTATTGTTCTTCTACAACAATGGCGTTGGCATTAAAAACCCTTGAATGTTGATATGTCATTAAACAAAGAAATCAAACCAAACCATAAAAATAAGGATGTAGAGTCATTTGATTAAAGTTTAGGATAATTATTCATATTTTTATTTTTTTATTGTTTATTTATTATGTGTTACTGCTTTGTTTACTCTGAATGTGATGTATAGAAGACAGCTTTCTAAGCCTTTTTTGTTTTTTAGACCAGGCAACTATAGAAATTAAATCCCTCTTAGCAGCTGGATACCTGGCAATGACAGATGGGGATTGAGTATATATAAGGAAGGAGAAAACCACTTGTATCTTATAAGGATTATTAAGAGAGTGGGTAAGTGCTGTTAGATGGACAGTAAAACCTAGAGGGCAAGAGGTGGTGTACAATTAGAGTCGTAGGAAATGGACTCGTCGACCAGAGTTCAATTCCTGGATGAAGCCACAGTTCACATAGAGCTAATACCCTTGGGAAAGGTATGAATTCAACTATTCTCCCTCCAGCTATGGATAAATAGTAGAGCAGACTGGGCTCTTTAACCTTGGTTAGGCAACCAGTCTAGGAGAAGGAAAACTCTGAATTCAAACCTGGTCACTACAAGTATAGGTTCAGTGATCTATTTCAATTTAAAAAAAAAAAAAAAAAGAAAAAAAAAAAGACTACATCTAAAAAAACAAAAAATACGGTCAGAGCCAGATCTCCAAGTATGGTTTAAAACATTGACTAAATATCTGCCTGTCCATCTGTACTGCTAATACAGATAAACAGGCAGACATCTGGTTAATTATACTAACATTATTAATTTTAACTTGTATTTTCTTTCGTCTAATTTTTAGTTGCTTTATCACAACTAACTCAGATCCTCATTCCATGATAGCAAGGAACAGCATGAACTGGGATTATTATTATTATTATTATTATTATTATTATTATTATTATTATTATAAGCCTTTGGTGAGATTTGAACTCACACATACTTTTACCTTGGGGAAACTTCATTAAACACATAAGCTGCTCTACCAACTGACCAACAAAGAATCATTAGTTTGTAGAAGTCCAACTCAAATTCCTCTTTTATTCCATTTCTAAATACCATATTTGTTATTGTTTTTGTTTTAAATACACAAGGAGTATTACGAGGGTGAGTAAAAAAGTAATGCTATTTTGTTTAGGACAGGTATAATTACCAACACAAGAACATGTATCATACATCAAAATGAAGCTGGTTCTCTGTGGATCACACCTACTTCTCCACATAGTTATCGTTTCTCTCAATAGCAACGTTCCACCTTCAAATGAGAACATGTATCCCTGCCCCGTAAAATTCTGTTGACTGTTCTTTGAGCTACTTCTTCACTACAGATTTCACTTCCTCGTCACTGGAATAATGTTTGCCTCTCAAACCCTCTTTCATGGGGCCAAAGAGATGATAGTCTGAGGCAAACATTTATTTTTATTTTCAGATGAAGCATTTTCAAACATTATTATTATTATCAATTTTATTTAGTATTTCCTTTAATTTCTTAATTTTTAGTTGTTTTTTTTTTTTATTGGATCAAGAGTTTATCCTTAATTATTTTCAGTCTGCATTGTTCTTTGCAGTTGTAGAATGATGACTCAAATGAATTGTCATAAATGGGTAACTAAAAATTCAATACTAGTCAGAATTGGAAACCTGAGGAGACTTGTTGTCACTCAAACACCAGTGAAAGACTATCAACTAACGTTGGTATGAAAAACTACTACTACTACTACTACTACTACTAATAATAATAATAATACTCTGGGACTTCGAGATAAAGACGGATCACCCTATTCCAGCTAGGAGACCAGACCTAGTGTTGATTAACAAAAAAAAAAAGAGAATGTGTCAACTGGTGGAATTTGCGGTCCCAGCAGATTACAGGGTAAAGCTGAAGGAAAATGAAAAGATGGATAAATACCTGGACCTTGCCAGAGAATTGAAAAAGCTGTGGAATATGAGAGGGAAAGTGATACCAATTGTAGTTGGAACTTGGAACGGTACCAATAAACTTGGAAAAAAGACTGGAGGATCGAGAAATCAGAGGAAAAATTGAGACCATCCAGATTACTGCACTACTGCAATTGGCTAGAATACTCAGAAGAGTCCTGGAGACTTGTTGTCACTCAAACTCCAGTGAAATACCATCAGCCAATGCTGATGTTAAAAACCTCAAAAGGAGTGAAAATAATACTTGACAATATTTCATCGAAAAATAAAATAAATAAAAGTTTAATCCTCATTTATATTAATAATTGGGAAGAGTCTGTCTTGTATAGACAACCAAATAATTTTATATAGATTTACCAATCATAATACATAATCATCGAACTCAGGTGAAGGTTTTGATTTAAAAAATATACAAACAATTATTCCTTTATAAAGAAAGAGAGGTTTCTAAAAATAAGAAATAATCATTGTTGTAAGAAATAAAAGGAAGTCTCAATGAATAATAATCATTTTTCTAAAATATAGAGGCAAGGCTCTTACAATAAGTAATAATCATTTTTGTAAGACATCACTAATCATTCAGAATTTAAATTTCTAATCTTCAAAAGAAAAAGAAATTGAAAAATTATCTGTATTACTAAATTAATTATTTACATTGAATTAAACAATACAAGTTAGATTTATAGGTAGTTCTTCAAACTGAAAATGTAAAATAAATAAATAAATAAATAGCATTATTACTTAATTACTTAGGGGCCGGGTTAGCTCAGTCGGTAGAGCGTTCGGCTAGAAACCACAAGGTTCCTAGTTCGATACTGGCCCTCGCCAACTCAGCGTTATGAGTAGCACAGGGATCTGTGCAGTAAAGGAGCTGATGGTAGGTGTGGTGCTCCACCCCAGATGCTAAAACAATCTCCTTGGTCTAGCACTAGTGAAAAGGGGATAGACTCCCTCACTGATTGGCTGATACCGACTTTAGGCCACCCCGACGACTTTACTTTACTTATTACTTAATTGGGATTATCAATCCAGACAAAAAACAAAAATGTTTATATCGATAAATCTAAGGAATCTAATTAGAATTTCAGAGTTATCTCCATAATATCAAGAACTTGAATGATTCAAAAATGGTTTTCTCTGCAAATGCAGACCACATAAAATTATTCAGGAGCAAATTTGACTGGAAATTATTTTTCTTTCTTTGTTAGAGCATTTTAAATATATTGGTTTAATAAAAAATCTCAATATAATGTGTTGTTTTTCTTGAGTTATTCACACACACACACACACATATATATATATATATATATATATATATATATACAAACATTAAAGATTGTAAAATAGACATTGCTTAGAAAAATAAGATAAATAAAAGGAATTTGTTTTACATTTGTTTGTTCTTCAAAATAAAGTCATGACATTTTACTTGACATAAGTAGGTACTTCAGCTAGTAGAGCTATAACTAGTCCAGATAAATGTTATCCAGTCAAAAAAGAAAAGAAAAGAAAAAAAAAAAAAGCTTTGAATAAATAAGTTAAAAAGTAGACTAAAATGAGGAGGAGATTAAGATTGCTGTGTTAATGTAGAGAACACAGAAGCCCTATAACTAATTATTTTATATTAAAAAATGATGGGAAGTAAAAAGGGAGACATAATTAAGAAAAAAAAATTAAATTAAGAACGAAATTAATTCTAAATTGGTGAAGTGAAATCTGAAATTATGACATTTCCTATCTTTGTAATGATAAACTGTTTTCTACTTTTCAGGAGAGTGGACATGTAATCTTGTATGATGTGTTCATTGAAGTGTAAAGAGTCAAGTTTCTCCCAATAATCATTGGCTTGAGAAAAAATGCTGAGGAAGCACGGCTCATGGTTGACTGAACTGAATACTGCTTAGCAAATTGGGCTACAAAGGAAAAAGTAACATGCACAAGTTTGTTATGAAAACCAGGTCAAACCTTTTACTTAAAAGTCAAATATAGTAATTCTTGAAAAGCAAGATTTTTATTCACAATAGTTGCTTTTAAAGTATTACCACCCCATCAACATTGAGTAGACATACTGCATTTTCCCAATGTACATATACAACACTACTTACAGTCTGTACATCATATATATATATATATATATATATATATATACATATATATGAAGTAAATGTAAGTTAATCCGACAGTATGAATTTAACATTTTAACATCATTTGTTTTTTCTAAAAATGTTAAATTCATATATATATATATAAGAAAGAATTTTATATATATATATATATATATATATATATACAATTTTTTGTCCTTTTTTTAAGTTATTTTATACAATGTTTAAAAAAACAAAGCTATTTCAATAATAACAATTATTGATAATTATCAATAATTTATGTTACACAGTAATATAATTGATTATAATCAATTGTATTACTGTGTAACATAAATCTTGTTTCTGAATCGTATGTGTTATATTTAGGTATCAACAAAGATGACGTCATAGTCGTATTTTATAAAATCAAATCAACCACTGAGATTGAAAAATTTAATTCGTTTTTAAAGTGAAAATCAGCACTCATTTTGTTAATATTTAATTATTTCTTAATTTGTTTATATTGTAAAAGTACAGAAAATGGCTATTATTCTCTTCAACAAGCTTTACTTTTGTGCTCTGAATAATAACTGGGATTAGGGAAAAGTGAATTTTCAAAGCAAATTAAATCAAAGAATAAATAAATAAATATGACTGGAGATTAAAAAAAAAAAAATTAAATCATTTTGTAAAATTTCTAAGAAAGGGAACATTTGACCTAATTTAAATTTATTAAGAGCGAAGATGTTGGCCCAGATGCCTGTTTAGGAAACGTAACCTACATTTCATAACTCTCCAATATCTCTCTCTCCACACTCACTGAGAAACTAACATATATAACGAGGAGGTAATCAAGATATACATAAAGAGGGTGAAAATGACAAGCAGAATGTCAAGTGAGAGATGGGTCAGTTTTTGATTTAATTGCAAATTACGACTAATTAGAACCAATTAAAATGGAATTTTTTAAAAACATAACTCAATCCTAAAACTAAGGAATATTCTAGTATAACTTTCTTGTAATTGAACTAAACAGTAAAAAAGAGGAAGCAAAAATTGATTCACTCAGCTGGTTTAGCTCAGTCAGTAGAGCACCTGCCTAAGAATCACAAGCTTTTGTGTTTGATACTAGTCCCCACCAACTCAGCACATGAGCAGCATAGATTGGGTAATCTGATCTGTGTTGTAAAGTAGGGAGCTGACGGTAGTTGTCAGCAAAACAATAATCTTTGTCTAGCACTAGTGAAAAGGGGATAGACTCCCTCACTGTCCAGCTGATACTGACAACAAGCTTCTCTGTCAACAACTTTATATATTTATATACAAAGTTTATTTATAATATCCCTCACCATATAAGAGCTTTTTTTTTTCTAAAACAAAAACTTCTCCAAAAAATATAACAATAGTTTTACTATGAAGAGATTAGATTAGGATCTCTAAAATATCCATGTGTTCAAACTGAAGTACAAGCCATTTAATACAAAAAGTCTGACTTTAAGAAAGGTGAAAGAAACAACTTCAGTTTGTAAAAGAGTAAATTATTTTGTTATAAACAAAATGAATGCAAGTTACTAAGAGAACAGAAGGGACTAAAATGCTCCCTACTGACTTATCTTGACATACAACAAATAGTTAGTGAGCAAAGAAATTTATATAAGTTGTAACATTTTAGGAAATGATGTCACTTCAATTACATTACACATGTACCAAAAAATAAACCAAGTCAGTCACTGCTCATTCTTGTTTTTTTGTTTTTTTAAAAGAAAGATTTATAATGTTACTTATCTAGAAGCATTATTAACATAAAAACTATTTTTTTCCATTTTGTCAATACTTTTTGCTATATTGTCATACATGTCAAAATTTACTCAATAATCACTAAGTCTTGATAATCATTTTTACCTAAGCAATATCAAGTACACCAGTACACTAAACAATTCTTTTTTGTGTTCTTATATATAAAGATATATTCACAGAAGAATGAAATATAGGACAACAATCTTGCAGGGTTTGGTATGCAGTTTTTCTCAATAATGCAGTGGTTCTTAACTTTTTTCTCTCATGGCACCCAGTGAGATTTTGAAATTCCATCCCGCACCTCTAGGCCTAGCATAAAATGACAAAAGAACTTGAATTTTCAGGTCAAATTATCAGCAATTACTTTACTATACCACAAATCACATAGCCCACTAAGTAATAAATAATAATTTACAACGCAATTGTAGTTAAGAAGTTGAAAAGAAAATGGAAAGCTATGAAATATTGAAGTAAAATGAAAAAAAAAAAGTTGTTTTTCTGGACCTCTCCTCACACACCCAAGAATTGAATTTCACACCCCAGGTTAAAAACTGCTGCACTAATGCATATGAAAACTGCATGTCAATCTATTTATCATAAATGCTTGGAAGTAAAAAAAGAATCAAGGATTTCATGAAGGAATTGATCATATAAAAGGTTTGTTGATCCCAACATTAAAAAAAAGAGTTGTGAATGGGTGCTATTGTTGTATACCTTACTTCTATTATTCTTCTTCCAGCGTCTGGACTTCGTCTTGGGGACTTCGTGTCTGGTCTTCCATTGGGGATTCCTCTTTATCAGAAGCCCTGTGTCATTGGTAGTTTTTAGATAATAACACAAGACTTCGATTTACTTAGATCATATTTTATTTCGAAATCTCCACCAAGACTACCTGCGCAGATTGAGTCGACAGCGTGCATAACACGACTTACCACTGTCATGGTTTTGGCTGATCTGACTAAAATCTCTTTCTAATCTAAAACCGGAAGAGGGTCTTCTCCACCGATTCTCACGGTATCCACCGGAAGGAGGATCAGGACTGAGGTCAAGCCTTGTCATTCAATCCTTCAAGGCCGCCGGCTGAACTTATAACAGCCATTTTGGTTTCTACACTACTATACATAAGTATTAGGAATCTAATGATTATGTAACACTATATTAAGTCTTATGATTAGATTTCCCTGAGCCCAAAATATTGGGCTTATGCTGTATAGAAAAATATCATTTGGCCTTCAAAAGTGACCTTTATAGTACGTAGTGAAATAGCAGCAATCGAAAATACTAGGTTTATGGTGTATAGCAAAATAACACTCAGCCCAAAATATCAGACTCAAAATATACAGGTTCAAAGGGTACAAAATATTATTTGGCATAAACAGCAATTTGGAAGTTGGGCAAAGTGACAACTTATGACCAACTTATATCAAGACTTGAATTCAGCAAATAACTCCCCTTTTACCTACATTAGAGTAGATATCTCCACATTATTTCCCTTAATAGTTGACCTATGACTCCTTTCTTATCTAATATGTTTGAAATTTTCAATCCATTTCCTTACTGAAACACTTCTCTTGGAAACATGAACACCCTCTTTAATAATAGAATAGATTACAAATCTATTTCAGAGAAACCAAATAAAAACAAATCTATGTCCAAAAGCTTACAAACTGAGATATGGAGGCACCCATGGTATAATGGTTATCATCATAGGAAATGGACATGGTGACAAGTTCAAATTCTAGACAAAGCTGGTTGTATTTCACATAGTGCTAATACCCTTGGGAAAAGTGTGCATCCAACTATTCTCCCTCCAGCTATGGGTAAATAGTAGGGTAGTCTGGGTTCTTTAGCTTTGGTATAGCATTCTAGGAGAAGGAAAACTCTGAATTCAAACATGTTAAACTCCACTTAAAGACTGACCTTTTACCACATCCTGCTGGAGGGGTTGGTAAATACATACAAACTGAAATAATACACACACGCGCAACCACACATTCATAAACACATAAAAAAATGCACAATGCTTTTTTCGATACAAACACTTGCACATTCTAATACTCACACCGCAAAAAAGAATATTTGACGTCATATTTCAAACTGTTCATTTTTTCAACGTTCTTTTTTCTCAGACTTCAAATTTTAAACAGACCGATAAACAAGGACTATTACTCGCCTTTCTCCTTATTCTGAGATAAAAAAATTTTATCCCCTTCCACATACCAACAAAAGCCAACTGAAGATGATCTAATTAATAGATCGAAATGCTGCAGCATCGGCCAATAAACTCACCACTTACTCATTTAAACCTGTGTTTTTTCAATTTTTTTATTATACTACATACTGTCGGATTCACTTCCTTTTATTCACAAACTGAAATAAGTATAGACTTTATCATTTATTCAATTTTTATAAATATGAGGGTTGATTGATAAATAAGCTCTCTAATCCTATGAAACAAGTTTTTAGATTAGATAGAATAATGAAACTGGTATGAAAATGAAGTAAATTTATATTGCTTTAAAATTACAAGTTTCTCTTTTCAATATGCAGCCACCCATTTTTCCAAATGTTTTATTCACCTATTTGTTTTGGTTTACTTTTGATCCAATTGCACACAGCAACTTCAACTTTGGTGTTGGATGAAAAATGTTGACCTTTCAAATGTCTCTTTCAGTTTCAACAACAGCCATAAATCTAATGGAAACAAAATGGGGTTTTATGGATGGTGTGCAATAACAAGTGTGAATGCAAGGTTGCATGGTAGTCAACAGATGATACAGTCTCAAATTCACACTTATTGCACACTCTTTTGTACAGACTTAATTAACACCATCAGTCTTCTAGTTGTTCTCAAAATTGAAAGAAACATTGAAAGGTTAAAATTTTCCATTCAATACTAAAGTTGTTGTGTGCAATTGGATCAAAAATAAACAAAGTTTTCATTGATGGGGAGAAAAAGTGGATAGAATGTTTGGAAAATTATCTAGCACTAAATGGTGAATAGATAAAAAAAAAAAAAATAACTTTGAATTTTAAATAGAATTAAATCTACTTCATTTTGATACCAGTTTCATTATTCTTATAATGTTACATAATGAATTGACATAGCCTATCATTTTGTAATGAAATATAGTTTAGAGTTTGAATTTTATGGTTAATGGAAAATCACAAAGAATTTAAACTGGCAGGTCTTGAACTTGGGGTCATTCGAAATAGAACTTTTATTGGCTAAGGGAATATCATGATTAGATAAGTCTCGGAAAGTAAGTTAAGTGAGGCCAGACGTCCCTCATGCTGATTCTCCTTGTATACAGGTTAAGATGGTATCGAGGAATTGAATAAAATTATATGTACACAAAATTAAGTCTCTGAATTAATTACAAGAACTAACAAAGATGGAATGCTGAGAGAGAAACACACCGATACAAGGAAAGAAGATGTCCGACCTAAAAGAGAATCCAATACAGCCCAGTGAAAGATAAAAGACATTAGAATGTAATAAGGAATATGCAACAATAAGTTGCTTTTTAAGATTAGAGATTTTATCAATTAACCCTTATAAATCTTCTTTGAATATTTGAGATTGGGAATTATCATTAATATGTACTGATGTATTCCAACTAGGCCCACTATAGGGCTGGTTTAGCTCAGTCGGTAGAGCGTCCGGCTAGGAATCACAAGGTTCCTGGTTCAATACCAGCCCTCACCAACTCAATGTATGAATAGCACCGGGATCTGTGTGGTAAAGTGAGGAACTCCACCTCAGATGGTAAAATAATCTCCTTGGAATAGTGCTAGTGAAAAGGGGATAAGACTACCTCGCTGTATGGCTCATAGTGATATTAGGCCACCCCGACGACTTTTATTTCAACTAGTGTCTTCATCTTGGTTGTTATATAGCAGTCTTCATCTTGGTTGTTATATAGCAGTCTTCATCTTGGTTGTTATATAGCAGCCTTCATCTTGGTTGTTATATAGCAGCCTTCATCTTGGTTGTTATATAGCAGCCTTCATCTTGGTTGTTATATAGCAGCCTTCACCAAAAGTTCATCATCATCAGTAACCTTTTCATAATTTCAAACTAAACCCTTTATTCAGTTCACACGAGTAGATTGCTATCAACCCCACCTTCATTTATGCTTAGAGAATATCTTGTATTAGTTAATTCAGGTGGTTATGTGTTTAATCCTTGGGTTGTGCAGTACAATATACTCTAGTACTTTATGAAAGATGGCTTCAAATGTAATGAAATGAGTACATGGTTGCATTGCAAGTCAAAATAAATTACTTTCAACAGTGGTTAAGTTAAAACGTATATGTAATTAGCATCTTTTTGTAATTTGTTTCTTTAAAAATATATTCTATATCTAAAATAGATTAAATACAGGTTGTTAAAAAAACCCAATTCTATCCTTTTTTTAATCACCCAATGGGCATATATATACATTTAAATAAACAATATTTAAAACTTTAAATACACAACTCTTACTATAAAACTTTTATTTTTTTATCCACCACACACACCTGCCTTCTTTCTCTTCTCTTACTATAAAAAAATAAAAATTTCATTTGACGCGTAAATGACATCTCCCCCTACCTCTTACATATCAAACGCACACAGCAACTCAAAAGTTAAAAGAACATTATCTTGCTACCTGAAACATACATCGTTTCTCAATGGTAACCATGCTCACACACACAACCTTGAGGTTTGTTTTGCTGTCGCTTATCGCAAAAGATTTATACACACACCTAAAAAAAAAATCCACAATGCTTTCTTTTCAATACACACACTTACACAGTCCCATACTCACACCGTAAAAAGAATATTTGACGTCATATTTTAAACCGTCTCCTTTTTTCAAACTTCAAATTTTAAACAGACTGATAAACAAGGACTATCACTCGCTTTTCTCGTTATTCTGTGATAAAAATTTCTTATTACCTTCCATATACCAACAAATGCCCTGAAGATGATCTAATTAATAGATCGAAACACTGCAGCGTCGGCCAATAAACTCACCACTTAACTCATTTAAACCTGTGTTTTTCATTCTTTCTTAATATACTACATACTGTCGGATTCACTTCCTTTTCTTCACACATACATATATATATATATTAATAATAATAATAATAATGTTTATCTATCAGCATTGTTTTTTTTGTTGTTTTTTTTTCAAGTGGTGAAAGCTTGTGTAGAGCAGATCATACATTTTGACTGAGTTAATAATAAAAGAATGATGCACTAGAATGTCACAGATTCTCCAAACAACATTTCTTGGTTTTTGAATTAAGAGTTTTTCTTTCTAGAATAGTTGTTCTATCCAAATTAGAGATCCCAATCTGCCCTAATATTTTACACAAAGCTGGGAGAAAAAAAGATGAATACATGTTTTTCCATAGGTCATTAGCACAAAGTGAAACACATTGGACACATGGCCTAGTGGATAAGGTAGTTAGGTTTAGACAGTTCTAAGTGACAGTTATCTCTGGATTCCGAGTTCAATCTTGAGTGGCAGCACTAACATAGAAAAATAATTAACACAACTCCTACCCCAGCTATGGTTAGCGGAATGAGAACAGGATACCCCCATGGACTGAATAAAGGGTTAGGTTCAAAGTTCTGTGATGGCTCCCAAGTTCGAAAAGAAGGTTCCTGAGTCCGACAAGAAATACCTGAAGAAGGCTGGAGGGCGTATCGGCCAAAACATTGTACAAATAACAATAAAGATGAGGACAATAGTCTGAATAATGCAGATAATACTAAATAGATGGTTTGCTTTGGTTTCTTTGTTTAATAACATATCAACCTTCAGGGTTATTTAATGCCAAAGCCATTCTTGTAGAAAAACAGTAGTGGTACTATTTAACCCATAGCCGGAGGGATAAAGGGTTCATACCTTTCCCAAGGGTATTAGTCCAAAAGTTAATGTAAGAATGTAACTGGAGTTTGATGTCGCTTACTATGATCTCACAGTCCAGCACATTAGCCATTACATCACAGGGACTCTCCATGAACAATGGAAGTCCCTTATGACAAATATACTACAACCTATATATAAAAGTGTCCAGAATATAATAAATGTGCTATGCTAATTGTCTTGGTAACATTACTAATAAAAGGGGGGGGGTCATTAGCTGAGCAAAAAGAGACATATTTTCCAACAGTGTAGACAACATGGCTGCTGATAGAGTACTTGGAGACTGTTTTAAATTGGAAATGCTAATATTCTCATGAAAGTATGAATTTACTTTAATATTTGAACCATTTATTTCTCCTGGGACATTTAAAAATAAAATAAAACAATAATTAGAATTATTGGTTTTCTTTCTGGGGGTGGGGATATAACAGTTTGTTTGTTTGTTAGTTTTTTCTAGCTTTGTATTTTAGAACTTCAAAGAGGAAATTAATTTTAAAAAAATCAATTTCCCCTTTATCATAAAAAAGGCCATAGCCAAAAAAAAGTATTTATCAATCAATATAGAATGATAAAAGTGCTCAATCCACTTCGAATTTTTTTTAATATCAATTTACTAGCCCCTGCCCACATTCAGACAAAAGGGGACTAAGCTAAGAAAAAGAGGGAGGGGGGATATTTATTTTGTGTCATCAAGTTCATAGCCTGAGGTTCCATTCTGCTGCCTTAGCACAATGAGTGCATGCACATAAAAAAAAAGTCAATTGGTGTGATAACATTTAAATTAAAAAGGTGCCTTTCATAGTACAATTGTTAGTAAGCTCATTTCACAGACTGACTTACTAGAGTAATGAATTTGATCTGAATTAGGGGCTCCACTTTTGTGATTTTGTGCCATGCTAAGCTAAATAAATATCAGTAACGCTTTGTCAAATTTGTTAACAGTCTTCACAATTTCCTCATCATGTACAGACTGTAAAACAAATGACATGTCATCTAATTTCTTGCAGTAATAATGTTATTGATATATAATCTTTTATATATTGATATATAATGATATATTTTCTCCACAATAATGATATATCAATTTGTTATATATCGATATATATTGTTATATATTTGTTATATAACCAATTTTTTATATAGTTGCAATTTTTACAAATTTTATAGTTACAATTTTTTATTTAGTTTGTTATATATTTGTTATATATCGATATATATTGATATATAATCTTTTATATATTGATATATAATGATATATTTTCTCCACAATAATGATATATATTTTATATATTGATATATAATGATATATTTTCTCCACAATAATGATATATATTTTATATATTGATATATAATGATATATAATATTGATATATAATTTAATGCAGTAATTGAAGTAATAATCTCATTTCACAGACTGACTTACTAGAGTAATGAATTTGATCTGAATTAGGGACTCCACTCTTGTGATTTTGTGCCATGCTAAGCTAAATAAATATCAGTAACGCTTTGTCAAATTTGTTAACAGTCTTCACAATTTCCTCATGATGTACAGACTGTAAAACAAATGACATGTCATCTAATTTCTTTTTTTTTTTTAAAGCAGGGCTATGGAGGTTAAGTCAACAATAGTCATAGTCACAAAAAAATATGCCAAATAGACTCACATAGACATCATTATAGAGTAGTTTTACTGCATTTTATGACATACAAGCTGGATAAATGGGTGCCACACAAGCAGAGGGAAAACAAAATAAAAATGTCATTACAAAGTTTTCTCTGCACTTCTGACTTTTTCTCTTGAGGATGACCTAAGTTTGAAACTAGAAGAGAACAATAGAAATAAACAACAAAAAAAATTCCTATTTTTCCTATCACTTTTGTTCATGTTTATATACATATATATGTGGAGGCATGTGGTGTAATGGTTAGAGTCATAGGAAATGAACTTGTCAACTTGAGTTCAAATCCTGGCTGAAGCTGTTTGCATTTCACATAACGATAATACCCCTGGTAAAGGTATGCATCCAACTACTCTCCCTCCAGCAATGGGTAAATAGTTGGATAACTGGTCTCTTTAACCTTGGCTAGGTAACCAGTCTAGGAGAAGGAAAACTCTGAATTCAAACCTGTTAAACTCTGCTTAAGAAATTGACCTTGTATCATATCCTGGTCATTCAGAGGGGTTGGTATATATATATATATATATATATATATATACATACATACATACATACATACCACCCATATGCACAAGTAGGATATGACATGGTCAATTTCTTAAGTGGAGTTTAACAGGTTTAAATTTAGAGTTTCCCCTCTCCTAGACTATTTGCCTAATCAAGGTTAAAGAGTCCAGTCCTCCCTACTATTTACCCATAACTGGAAGGAGAATAGCTGAATGCACTTTTGTTTCACACAAAAAAATGTTCTGACATTGGGACATGTAAAAAAACCCAAAAAAAACAAAAAACAGTGACATTCTGCACAGTGACTGAACCAATGTAAAGCACCAAAATACTTCCCCAAATTAAAGCTTCTTCAAAAGAAAGTTATGATCACTGTTTAATGGTTGACAAGTAGAATCATCTTCTATAACTTCTTAAATGCTGGCAATAACCATCACACTGGAGAAGTATTGCTAGAAAATCAACAAAATTCACCAAGAACTATATGGTTTACTATACAATAATGGGAAATCAAAAAGGACCAATTCTCTATGACAATGCCTTCCTCAAGTTATGATATAGTAATTATGTAAAGTTTCAAATATCGAGACATTGGAAAATTTAAAATTCTGACATAAAAGTAAGGTGCCTTATAAATTCATATATAGGGTCAATATAAGAGGATATTTGTTGGTTGGTTAATCTTAGGCAATATCAATGCTGAAGTCAGTCTATTTTATCACAAGTAATTATATAGTTTCAAGTCACTAATGATAATAATAGTTTAGAAACAGTTATAGCTTCAAATAACTTTTCTTAATACAAATAATTTTCACACTCATATAGTTTCAAGCAATTATATGATATCAAGTATGTATTTACCCAACTCCTCTACCATGAGCAGGATGTGACACAAGGTCTATTTTTAAATAGAGTACAACTAGTTTGAATTCATAGTTTTCATTTTTCTATACTGGTTGCCTAACCAATGCTAAAGAACCCAGTATGTCCTGCTATTTGCCCACAGCTGGAGAGAAAACTAGTGGATTCATGCCTTTCCCAAAGGGCATCAGCATGAAGGGAATTGCACAAAGACTTGCCCAGGATTTGAACTTAGGTCACTGACTATTTCCAATAAATATATATATATATATATATATATATATATATATATATATATATATATATATTGTGTATATGGATAAGTTCAGAATTAACTTTAGCCTTCAGTTCATTTCAGATTCCAAACCTCAACTAAAATCTCTAGACAGCAAATGTCACAAGATCTACTTGAAGATCAGCAGTCACATCTGTAACACTCCTCAATAATGTTAGTGAGTAAGCAAGTTATTATAGCCTTAGTCAGTACAGTGTTGTAGTACTATAGAAGGAAATAAAATACATTTTATTGCCTTGAACTCTGAATGAAATAATATATGAAAGATTTATCTGAATAAATAATCAGTTGAAATCTAGTCATCAAATTGTTTAAATTTATTAAAAGACAAAAATGTATTTTTATTTTCAAAAATCCTTTCAGTAACTGTTTTCCAGTTTATATATATATATATATATATATATATATATATATATATATATATATATATATATATATAATATGAAGCATGACTACATTTTACTATAATTTGTTTGATGTCTTTTGATGTCTTTTTTTGTTTGGCATGAATAATTCAAGGACAGCAAAACTACCAAATTTTCTATGGGTACTAATAAGACAGAAGATTTTTATTAGTTTCTATACCTGTTTTTTTTTTCTTCTAAAAAAAAAAAAAAAAAAAAAAAAAAAAAAAATATGAATCCTGAATTCTGCTAAAAAATGTCGTAATATCATTCTTTTTCAATCTTTTAATTGCTTTTTTAATTAAATTGCCAGAAAAAAAATTTTCTTGAAGAAATCTTCTGATACAATTATTCACTCTTATCTTTATAGAAAAAATTTTAAAATCGTTTTTTATTGGTTCATTTTTTTTCAGATTTCATAAAATAAAATGAGGGGGCGGGGGAGACCTCTAAAAAAATATTTCCCATAATATATTTTAGGAAAAACCTATTTTAAACAATTTCATCAACAAGTGAATAATTACTGAAATTTTCATGAAAATTTGACTCTTATTATATTTTAAAAATCACCAGGAGTTTTTTTTTTTATCTTTCTTCTTTTGAATGGTCAAAAAAATTTGAAGATAATATTAATCTTTATTCAAGTTTCATTGTGTTAAATATAGGATTGGACACCCATATAGGACACTAGAGAATTTGTTTTTTAGTGTTTTTTTTTATACTAAAACATTTTAAGGATTTTAGCAAAGAGTACATTTTTTTAATAATATAAGTATAATGTTAAACCAAGCACTAACATTTTGTCCATCAGGTTAGCTCAATCAAATCTTTGTTTATTAATTTATTTTTTGTTTTGTAATATTTAAACAAACAAGCTGAAAAGCTAGCTAGAAACTAAAGTTATTATCTTATGACTTTAGTAAAGTAAAAAAAAAAACATGTTTTTACATTTATAGTATGACTAAGGGGCCGGGTTAGCTCAGTCGGTAGAGCGTTCGGCTAGAAACCACAAGGTTCCTAGTTCGATACTGGTCCCCGCCAACTCAGCGTATGAGTAGCACAGGGATCTGTGCGGTAAAGTAAGGAGCTGATGGTAGGTGTGGCGCTCCACCTCAGATGCTAAAACAATCTCCTTGGTCTAGCGCTATTGAAAAGGGGATAGACTCCCTCGCTGCCTGGCTGATATCGACTTTAGGCCGCCCTGTCGACTTTACTTTTTACTTAGTATGAGTAATGGCCACCAGGAGGACATAAACATTGACCTCTCTACAATGTTTATTAACTTATAAACAGTCATTTACTGCTGCAATAAAAAGTGTGACTGATAAATTTAGAGTTATTTTAAGGATAAATAGTTGATTTCTTCCTACATAGCTTCCATAAGGTATGATTCAATAAATACATAGTCCAAATCTGTGACCTGTTATTGGAAAGTTCCCACTTATACCTCCAAAGAAACTAGCTTAGAACCCCATCCATAGGATAGGTTTTCAGCTACTAAAAAAGAAATCAAATTAAAACAAATTTAATAGTATAAAATTGAAAAAGTGGTTTAATTAATCAAAAGACTCTGCTAACCATTTCAGTTGGTCTAATTTTATGAAAATCATTCTATAATATCTTATGTCAGACTGTATTACAAGATGCAATGTTCGGCTGTATATCATAGAATATCTTTGATATCTAAATAACCCATACCTGTTAGATTCCTAGGTAACAGTGGTAAATGATGAAACTGATGTTTGTATTTAGGAATGAGTGAAGGATTCTAATTAGTCTTTCATAGTTATCCCATTAGATTAAGAACATGGATGATTAAGAAATGCCATTCAATGTAAACACAGATTTTACAAAATTATCATTCAGTTAGAAATTACTTTATTTCCTAAGGACATTTTAGGTCTATTGCTCTGAAAAAAACAAACTTGCTATAATGTTACTGCACAAAAATTTAATCAGCTAATATGCATATAACATTTCATAAAACTAATAGAATTGACAAATAATTTTTTGCAATATTTTAAAAGATTTATATATGTATTTGTGAGTACAGGTATATGATCAGTAATCCAGCACCATAGTGATGTGAAGAGTGCCAGATTAGTGGAAACATTGAATCACAGAAGGATTATCTCTAAACAATAGTTAACCACATCATCACAGCTTTAAATTATCATGTCAGTCAGTACAAATTAAATAATAAAGAAATGGAGGTAATTATAAACTTTTGTTTAGTAAATTAGGGTGTCCCAGAAAAAACAGAACCCACAAATTTTGTAATAAAACTGTTAATTTTCCCATTAAACAAATGGTTTAGGGTTAGGGTTGGGGTTTAGGGTTAGTTTAATGGGAAAATAAATAAATAATTTGGGTTCTGTTTTTTCTGGATAGGCTGTACAGGCTGACCCAGAAAAAACAGAACCCAAATTTATTTATTTTCCCATTAAACTAACCCTAAATCCTAAACCCCAACCCCTAATTTATTTGTTTAATGGGAAAATGAACAGTTTTATTACAAAATTTGTGGGTTCTGTCTTTTCTGGGACACCCTAATTTACTAAACAAAAGTTCATAATTACCGAAATGGAAACATTAAATGAAAAGCAAGGGAAATTTTAATGAAGGACAGTTTTTCTTTCTGTTACTTTACATCATAAAATGTGGAAGAGCCAATGTTGTAACATTTGAACAAGCTTTTTACTGATATACCACTTAGTTTTTTTTTTAAAGAGTACAACCTTATCTTTATCAATAATATGCAGTATTTACAGCACTGGATGCACTTCCTATATACATTGGAGCCATAGTTATGGTTGAATAAGAGTATTTGGTTATCTGTTTTTGCTTGCAAGATGAATTTTCTGAATTATCGCTAGGAGGCGACACATATAGTTGACATAGGGACAATGAAAAAGTATAGTGAAATAAAGTGAAAATATTGATTTCTGCTATCCACAGATGCCCCATTTGGAGTCCTGACTCTTTGTGCCACTGACACATATACAAATGCTATCACAGCTGTGATATCATGTCCATAAGACACTAGGTTGAAAGTTTTCATCAATTACAGACATGTCTATAAATAACTGGTCATGACCAACAGAACAAAAGGAAAATTTACCGAGTAGATAAAATGGACTTTATTTCATTTCTATTTCACGCATACCATCTTTTTTTTTTTATTTTAAATTTTAATAAAGTTGTTATAAGAATTTTTTTGTGCATTTCTTGCTGAATGGAATTTAATATTTTACAAACTCTTATGTAAATATGATATATTGAAAAAACAAAGGATGTTTACAAATGCATGGGCTCATCAGGAGAGAATGTGCAAACCGTTTCGGGGCCTTTCTCTCTACGGTTTATATAGCAACACTGGCCCTCCTCACTGATGATGTGAGGACCCAAGTAATATCTGCATCGACCGCATGTGGATCGGTCTTCAACAAAAATAAGACGGGAAGAAATGTTGAAGACCGATCTACATGCGGTTGATGCAGATATTACTTGGGTCCTCACATCATCAGTGAGGAGGGCCGGTGTTGCTACATAAACCATAGAGAGAAAGGCCCTGAAACGGTTTGCACATTCTCTCCTGATGAGCCCATGCATTTGTAAACATCCTTTGTTTTTTCAATATATCATATTTACACTGTCGGATTAAGTTTCCAATTTATTTCACATACTTGTCTATGAAAAAACTACACATGAATGTAAACTCTTATGTGTACAATGATTTATACATCACATAACTTTGATATTTGTTTTTGCTTGGTTTTATGGCATATCAACACTTTTGGGTTATTTAATGCTAAAGTCAGTCTTTTTCAAGCAATTATATGGTTTCAAGTAACTAATGATAATCATTTGTAAGCAATTATAGCGTAAAGTAACTATTCTTAATACTAATAATTTATACACAATTAAATGGTTTCAAGTAACTATCCCCATCTAAAAATAATTATTTATTTGCTCACAGTTATATGGTTTAAAGTATTCCTATCTAATACTAATAATTAGTACACAATTATATGGTTTCGTGCATTTAACGCTATTTTATGGATTTAACTAATTAATAATAATCCTTTGTAATCAATTACAGCTTCAAAGTAACTATTATTAATACAAATAATTTGCATACAGTTATATGGTTTCAAATATTCCTATCTAATACTAATAATCCATATAAACTTATATGGTTTCAAAAAAACTAACCATAAGGTGGACCTGGACACAATGGTAATGAAGGGGTGTCTTCACACTCTCTAGAACTCCAGAACCAGAGCCTCACCACTGGATACAGTTTAGTGTCTTATCCGAGACACCGCTTTTTTATGAGGTGGGGTCTAATTATCCTGCAGAGGATGTAGTTGGTATATTTCAAGTAGGTTAAGAAAGCAGCTTAATATATCTCCAAGAGGAGAAGATATTAATAAATGTAAGAAAATAACCAGAAATTGGTTGTTTGTGTTTGCAAGAGTGCACCAACAGGTGAACAGATTTAGAGCAACCAAAACAATACACAGTAGGTTGGTGTGGTGGCCTGGGGAATTTGAAATCAGTACTGAATTAGTTAAAAGGTTGGATTATAGATAGTTGGATTAGAGAAGATCTACTCTATTGTGTATACTTGACTGTTTAATATACTTAAAAGTACATTGACTAAATATAATAAATTACAGTAGGTTATTATAAAGCTATGAGCTGACATTTTTCTTTCATGAATTTCTGACTACTATTTCCATAGGTATAAACAAAAATGCATCCTGTTTAGACATAAAAACAAACAAACTGCTGACACAAAATATCGGTTAATCCTTGGATTTTAATAAGGTTTTCAGTAATTAAGTAAAAAAGGATTACATTCAGAGGGCTCCTGATTGGGTCTTCAGTCCAACAATGACACTTCATGCATTGAATACACATTAGATTTTATTAAACTTGAACATTATTTTTTAAACTAATTATTTTTAATATTTTATTCAACACAAAATATTTTTAGTTTGCCTACAAAGTCAACCTGATTCCAAAATGGCATGATATGTTGGGCTACTGCCTGTAGGAGTAAAGTTGAAAAAATGTGACTCACTGACATATTGACATTTGAATTTATTATTATCCACACAAAATTTACATTTATTATTTTCCATGCAAAATTTTGGAGTTTTTTTTTTCATGTGTCAATGCTACCTAATTATTTTAAATAAAAAAAAAATGAATGGTACATAAGAGGTTAATTTTTACATCTTTAAAAATATAATATATTGGATAAATACATTTAGAATAAGATGCTCCTTTTTGTAAACAAGTCTTACTTTTGGGACTTTAAAAACAGGAAAATTAAAGTAAATATTGCTTTATCAATGCAGTTTCTTATTAAAAAAATTTACTAAATCAATATAAATTACTAAAACAAGGTTTTTTTTTTTTACTGACAACATAAAACAAAAAAAAACAACATTCATATGAATTTATTTTTTAGAAATTGACAATTCTTTCACATAAGTAAGATGTAACAATGTTGAATAAATAAATATGGTTTGGTTTCTTTGTTTTTAATGGCATATCAACCTCCATGGGTTAGTTAATGCCAAAGCCAGCCTTGTAGAAGCACAGTAATGGTACTACTTAACCCATAGCTTAGTAAATAAATATGACTGAAAAAATGTTTGCTGCAACTATCTTTTATAAATGTTCAATTTTCATGAGTGATTTTCTTTTTATTGGATGATATTTTTGGTATGAAAGTCTGTTTGAGCTATAAATCCTTTAAAGAGCAATAAACTTTTTTTTTTAACCAGTTTGACTGATAAGACATGGTCAATGTCTGCTGCTACAAAAAAATGACTGTACATTTCTTTTTTTTTTCTTCAATCTTTTTTATTTCTACTTCACTTTTTTTTTCTTTTCTTAAATTAAGAAGATATACTGTTTAGGAGGCATAATTCTTAAGCATAAGACTTACAACACTATAAATATCATTACTCTTGTTATTTCCATACTTTTGAAAGTTAAGGTTGTATAATCTGTTTCAGCCAAAATAATTGCTGAAGTAATGTAAACAAAACACAGAAAGATTAATAGATTTTCTAAATAGAAATTTGGGATTGTTTTTTTGTTTTTTTTTCTAGCAAGGAAAGAAAAAAACTTGAGAATGACATTTCTACATTTTTAATTTCTGTTTAAAATATAGACTATGTAAGTTTCTGCCAAAAAATGAGCATCTCCTTTTGTTCATGCCTACTTTGTAATTACTTGCTTTTGACATGGACAGTTAACCACAAACTCAAATGTATTACCATTCATAGTAACTAGAATTTGTTGCAGTGGTGATATGGATAAATACTTAGCTTTAATGTTTATTTTGTTTCTGTAGGCTGTTATATAAATCCTTCTTTATGAGTTGTTTAGAAGTCCAATGGCAGCATATAATAATTAAGAATTACAACCAGGTGTTTAAATGCAATAATAAGTCTGTTAAGAAAAAAAAAGTTGATTTTCCTTTAAAATGTTAAATACTCATTTTTAAAGTCAACTATCATCAGCATCACAATTTCAGCACTAGACCCCCTCTTCGACTCACCCCTGCTTCAAAAAGTCTTTATTTTTAAAAATTAGAATAACCCAATGACCTGTTCGGTGGTCACCATTTATATATTTTCAAACAAGGAAGGCTACATTATTGTATTTGATATTTAACTCCTTTAAGTGTTACAGACAAAAATTAAATTTACAAATAGTCATCAAATTTTATTATAGTATATACATATATACAGTGGTGTGTACATATATATATATAATGCCTACACAGGGTTTTATATATATATATATATTATATATATATATATATATATACACAAATGTTTACAAGGTAAGATATGATTACTTCTTTTTAGAAGCTGCACCATAAATTTAATTTGTTCTTTATGAGAAACCTGGTATCTTTTTTATCGTATTTCAATGAGTTGAGAAATTTTTCTTTCATAATTAAATCAGCTTTCTGTTGATAAGCATTTTCCATTTTTTTTTCTTCAAAAATATATTTCATGTTATTATCTCATCAAGACTATAGATACATCTCACTTGCAGAGTTGAATCCCAGCAGATACTTGTTCCATTATATTAGGACAGAAGACTTCTATCTACATTTAAGTTGGAAAACGTTTTTGTCAAAACTAAAAACAGAACACAAGATGATTTTTAATGCAGAGAATAAAATCTTTAGTTTTGAAGAAAAGTTTAAGTTAAAAAAAAAAAAAGACAAAAAACAAACAGCCCCCCCCCCCCTAGAAAACCCCAAAACAAAACAAGACAAATATAAATATATAACCATATTGGGTATGATGCTTAAAAAATTACTATTAAGATCCAAAACCCTAAATTATTTATTTGTTTTTATCTTATCATAATTTCCTGAAGGTAATGAACTCCAAATTATATGAGGTCATTCAATAAATAAGGACATTTTTTGAAAAAGCAAAAACATGTTTTTTCACAATTTTTCTCTCAATAAATTTAAACTCTGCATTGTTTGGAATTGGTTTATAATAGAAATCATATTAATCTCGCAGAAATATTTTGTTTTGAGACTATTCAAAACAGCAGCAAGTCAGAGAGCTTCAGACTTGAACAGACGTCTGTCATCAAATTTTTGTTGGCTGAGAAGTGCAAACAATTTGCAATTTACAGAAGAATGTGTGATGTATAGAGAAGCGTGTTTTAGTAAAAAAAAAAAAAAAAAAAAAAAAGATTACAAATGGGCTAAACATGAGTTTTCCACTCTCAGCCTGAATTGAAATGACAGTCCATAGAGTGGAAACACACTGACTCTTTGGTAAAGAAAAAGTTTCTGGTGCAGCTGTCAGTAAAGAAGGTCATGTTGACAGTCTTCTGATTAATTGGAAGGACCAATCACAATTGATTTCCTTGAAAAAGGTGTAACTGTAACAGTACTTCCTAGTGCCCACTCCTTAGGCAATATTTACCTTATCTATTGAATGACCCTTCATAATACACAACAAAATCTTATCTAATTTTTTGTCATCCTTACATCTTATATAAACCCAAAATTCTACATTTCACTTTCAATTATAAGATATGTCAATATATCAATAAGTTCTTAGCTTAAATGATAAAAAAAAACATTTGTTTTACACAAATATTTTTAAGATAATCTATTTCCTTGTCAATACACTTAATTCAGTGGTGAAATTAATCCCATACATTTAGCATTATGCAGTGAAATTTTCTGACCAAAATTCCAATACATGTCATGCTATTAAATGCAATTGAAATGTCTTAACAAATAAAGCAATTTCCAGTCCAATTTGCAAATGAATAATAATTTTTTTGGTTTTCATTCAAGCAGAATGCCATTTAAAAAAAAAAAATTCAAATTCATGATATAATGATGAAATGTTAATCAAAATCCTTCACTTATTCCGAAATAGAAGTATCATCATAAACTCAAGTTGTTCACAGGTTTTGTAGTATTTAAAAAAATGTTGTTATACAAGAGTAACATGAAAACCTTTAATGTTGATAACACTTGACTAAAATTGATTACATAAAGCTTCATATGCAATTGGCTTTATTAAGTGGATAGAGATAACAAAGCAATATCTCTATTAAAAAAATTGTCATTTTATATTTCAATATTGCCATATTATATAATTAATAGTACTTATGTTGCATACCATTTATCAAATTCTATCATCTTCTTAAATTCTCTCATAATGTCTTCTATATTCCATCAGGGGTTGTTTGTTCTTTGTGTTGGGTTTTATCTGCTTGTCTTCTTCATCACAGTTGTCTCTCTGGTTGTGGGTTCCATTAACATGGAGACAGGTTTTTATTTATTTATTAACATTTTACTCCATGTGCAAGGAGAATCAGCACAGAGACAGAATCACCGTCTGGCCCTAATGAGTGCTAAGCTTGACTCTGACTAACTAACTACTATTTTTCCAAGATTCATCTGATCACGGGATTCTCTAAGCCAATCAGAGAGGCCCATTTCAGGTGATTCCATGGTTAAACCTTGTCATTCAATCTCTCTGTGATTTTCCATTGATTTACAGTTAAATTTAAATTCTAAACTATACTTCCTTACAAAAATGATAGGTTATGCTATTGTGTAACACTTAGCTATTATAAATACGAGTTGCAAGTTAGTAATTATTAAAAATAAAGGAAGTAGAATTACTTTTATTAAAATATTTCTAGGAGGTGCGCTTAGCAAAATGGTTATCATCGCATGAAATAAAATTGGCAACCCGAGTTTCAAATTCATGCGCATGATAAACCATTTGCTAAAGCGCACCTCCAGGAAGAAATATTTTAATAAAAGTAATTCTACTTCCTTTATTTTTAATAATTACTAACTTGCAACTCGTATTTAATATATAGCTAAGTTGTGTTACACAATAGGCATAACCATCATCTTTGTAAGGAAGTATAGTTTAGGAATTTAAATTTAACTGGTAAATCAATGGAAAAATCACAGAGAGATTTGAATGACAAGGTTTAACCATGGGAATCACCTGAAATGGGCCTCTCTGATTGGCTTAGAGAATCCCGTGATCAGATGAATCTTGGAAAAATAGTAGTTAGTTAGTCAGAGTCAAGCTTAGCACTCATTAGGGCCAGACGGTGATTCTGTCTCTGTGCTGATTCTCCTTGCACATGGAGTAAATGTTAATAAATAAATAAAAACCTGTCTCCATGTTAATGGAACCCACAACCAGAGAGACAACTGTGATGAAGAAGACAAGCAGATAAAACCAACACAAAGAACAAACAACCCCTGATGGAATATAGAAGACATTTATGAGAGAATTTAAGAAGATGATAGAATTTGATAAATGGTAATGCACAACATAAGTACTATAATTTATATATATTGGCAATATTGTAAATATAAAATGACAATTTTTTTAATAGAGATATTGCTTTGTTATCTCTATCCACTTAATAAAGCCAATTGCATATGAAAGCTTTATGTAATCAATTTTAGTCAAGTGTTTCAACATTTAAAGGTTTTCATGTTACTCTTGTATAACAACATTTTTTTAAATACTACAAAACCTGCTGAACAACTTGAGTTTGATGATACTTTCTATTTCGGATAAGTGAAGGATTTTGATTAACATTTCATCTTATATCATGAATTTGAATTTTTTTTTTTTAAATGGCATTCTGCCTTGAATGAAAAACCAAAAAAATTATATTTCATTTGCAAATGGACTGGAAATTGCTTTATTTGTTAAGACATTTCAATTGCATTTAATAGCATGACATGTATTGGAATTTTGTTCAGAAAATTTCACTGCATAATGCTAAATGTATTGGGATTAATTTCACCACTGAATTAAGTGTATTGACAAGGAAATAGATTATTCTTTAAAAATATTTGTGTAAAACAAATGTTTTTTTTTATCATTTAAGCTAAGAACTTATTGATATATTGACATATCTTATAATTAAAAGTGAAATGGAATTTTGGGTTTATAAAGATGTAAGATGACAAAAAATTAGATAAGATTTTTGTTGTGTATTATGAAGGGTCATTCAATAGATAAGGTAATATTGCCTAAGAGTGGCACTAGGAAGTACTGTTACAGTTACACCTTTTTCAAGGAAATCAATTGTGATTGGTCCTTCCAATTAATCAGAAGACTGTCAACATGACCTTCTTTACTGACAGCTGCACCAGAAACTTTTTTTTTACCAAAGAGTCAGTGTGTTTCCACTCTTATGGACTGTCATTCAATTCAGGCTGAGAGTGGAAAACTCATGTTTAGCCCATTTGTAATCTTTTTTTTTTTTTTTTTTTTTTTTTACTAAAACACGCTTCTCTATATACATCACACATTCTTCTGTAAATTGCCAAATTGTTTGCACTTCTCAGCCAACAAAAATTTGATGACAGACGTCTGTTCAAGTCTGAAGCTCTCTGACTTGCTGCTGTTTTGAATAGTCTCAAAACAAATATTCTGCGAGATTAATATGATTTCTATTATAAACCAATTCCAAACAATGCAGAGTTTAAATTTATTGAGAGAAAAATTGTGAAAAAACATGTTTTTGCTTTTTTCAAAAAAATGTCCCTTATTTATTGAATGACCCTCATATAATTTGGAGTTCATTACCTTCAGGAAATTATTGATAAGATAAAAACAAATAAATAATTTAGGGTTTTTGGATCTAATAGTAATTTTTAAGCATCATACCCAATATGGTTATATATTTAGTATATTTGTCTTTTTTGTTTTGGGGGTTTTCTAGGGGCGGGGGGGGCTGTTTGTTTTTGTTCTTTTTTTTTTTTTAACTTAAACTTTTCTTCAAAACTAAAGATTTTATTCTCTGCATTAAAAATCATCTTGTGTTCTGTTTTTTAGTTTTGACAAAAAACGTTTTCCAACTTAAATGTAGATAGAAGTCTTCTGTCCTAATATAATGGAACAAGTATCTGCTGGGATTCAACTCTGCAAGTGAGATGTATCTATAGTCTTGATGAGATAATAACATGAAATATATTTTTGAAGAAAAAAAAATGGAAAATGCTTATCAACAGAAAGCTGATTTAATTATGAAAGAAAAATTCTCAACTCATTGAAATACGATAAAAAAGATACCAGGTTTCTCATAAAGAACAAATTAAATTTATGGTGCAGCTTCTAAAAAGAAATAATCATATCTTACCTTGTAAACATTTGTGTTATATTATATATATATATAATATATATATATATATAAAACCCTGTGTAGGCATATATATATATATGTACACACCACTGTATATATGTATATACTATAATAAAATTTGATGACTATTTGTAAATTTAATTTTTTGTCTGTAACACTTAAAGGAGTTAAATATCAAATACAATAATGTAGCCTTCCTTGTTTTGAAATATATAAATGGTGACCACCGAACAGGTCATTGGGTTATTCTAATTTTTAAAAATAAAGACTTTTTGAAGCAGGGGTGAGTCGAAGAGGGGGTCTAGTGCTGAAATTGTGATGCTGATGATAGTTGACTTTAAAAATGAGTATTTAACATTTTTAAGGGAAAATCAACTTTTTTTTCTTAACAGACTTATTATTGCATTTAAACACCTGGTTGTAATTTCTTTAATTATTATATGCTGCCATTGGACTTCTAAACAACTCATAAAGAAGGATTATATAACAGCCTACAGAAACAAAATAAACATTAAAGCTAAGTATTTATCCATATCACCACTGCCAACAAATTCTAGTTACTATGAAATGGTAATACATTTGAGTTTGTGGTAACTGTCCATGTCAAAAGCAAGTAATTACAAAGTAGGCATGAACAAAAGGAGATGCTCATTTTTGGCAGAAACTTACATAGTCTATATTTTAAACAGAAATTAAAAATGTAGAAATGTCATTCTCAAAGTTTTTTTCTTTCCTTGCTAGAAAAAAAAAACAAAAAAACAATCCCAAAATTTCTATTTAGAAAATCTATTAATCTTTCTGTGTTTTGTTTACATTACTTCAGCAATTATTTTGGCTGAAACAGATTATACAACCTTAACTTTCAAAAGTATGGAAATAACAAGAGTAATGATATTTATAGTGTTGTAAGTCTTATGCTTAAGAATTATGCCTCCTAAACAGTATATCTTCTTAATTTAAGAAAAGAAAAAAAAAAAGTGAAGTAGAAATAAAAAGATTGAAGAAAAAAAAAAGAAATGTACAGTCATTTTTTTGTAGCAGCAGACATTGACCATGTCTTATCAGTCAAACTGGTTAAAAAAAAAAGTTTATTGCTCTTTAAAGGATTTATAGCTCAAACAGACTTTTCATACCAAAAATATCATCCAATAAAAAGAAAATCACTCATGAAAATTGAACATTTTATAAAAGATAGTTGCAGCAAACATTTTTTCAGTCATATTTATTTACTAAGCTATGGGTTAAGTAGTACCATTACTGTGCTTCTACAAGGCTGGCTTTGGCATAACTAACCCATGGGAGGTTGATATGCCATTAAAAACAAAGAAACCAAAACCATATTTATTTTTTCAACATTGTTACATCTTACTTATGTGAAAGAATTGTCAATTTCTAAAAAATAAATTCATATGAATGTTGTTTTTTTTGTTTTATGTTGTCAGTAAAAAAAAAAGAAAACCTTTTTAGTAAATTTATATTGATTTTAGTAAATTTTTTTAATAAGAAACTGCATTGAATAAAAGCAATATTTACTTTAATTTTCCTGTTTTTAAAGTCCCAAAAAGTAAGACTTGTTTACAAAAAAGGGAGCATCTTATTCTAAATGTATTTATCCAATATATTATATTTTTAAAGATGTAAAAATTAACCTCTTATGTACCATTCATTTTTTTTTTATTTAAAATAATTAGGTAGCATTGACACATGAAAAAAAAAACTCCAAAATTTTGCATGGAAAATAATAAATGTAAATTTTGTGTGGATAATAATAAATTCAAATGTCAATATGTCAGTGAGTCACATTTTTTTTCAACTTTACTCCTACAGGCAGTAGCCCAACATATCATGCCATTTTGGAATCAGGGTTGACTTTGTAGGCAAACTAAAAAATATTTTGTGTTGAATAAAATATTAAAAATAATTAGTTTAAAAAATAATGTTCAAGTTTAATAAAATTCTAATGTTATTCAATGCATGAAGTGTCATTGTTGGACTGAAGACCCAATCAGGAGCCCTCTGAATGTAATCCTTTTTTACTTAATTACTGAAAACCTTATTAAAATCCAAGGATTAACCGATATTTTGTGTCAGCAGTTTGTTTGTTTTTATGTCTAAACAGGATGCATTTTTGTTTATACCTATGGAAATAGTAGTCAGAAATTCATGAAAGAAAAATGTCAGCTCATAGCTTTATAATAACCTACTGTAATTTTATTATATTTAGTCAATGTACTTTTAAGTATATTAAACAGTCAAGTATACACAATAGAGTAGATCTTCTCTAATCCAACTATCTATAATCCAACCTTTAACTAATTCAGTACTGATTTCAAATTCCCAGGCCACCCACACCAACCTACTGTGTATGTTTTGGTGCTCTAAATCTGTTCACCTGTTGGTGCACTCTTTGCAACACAAACAACCAATTTCTGGTTATTTTCTTACATTATTAATATCTTCTCCTCTTGGAGATATATTAAGCTGCTTTCTTAACCTACTTGAAATATACCAACTACATCCTCTGCAGGATAATTAGACCCCACCTCATAAAAAAGCGGTGTCTCGGATAAGACACTAAACTGTATCCAGTGGTGAGGCTCTGGTTCTGGAGTTCTAGAGAGTGTGAAGACACCCCTTCATTACCATTGTGTCCAGGTCCACCTTATGGTTATTTTTTTGAAACCATATAATTTATATGGATTATTAGTATTAGATAGGAATATTTGAAACCATATAACTGTATGCAAATTATTTGTATTAATAATAGTTACTTTGAAGCTGTAATTGATTACAAAGGATTATTATTAATTAGTTAAATCCATAAAATAGCGTTAAATGCACGAAACCATATAATTGTGTACTAATTATTAGTATTAGATAGGAATACTTTAAACCATATAACTGTGAGCAAATAAATAATTTATTTTTAGATGGGATAGTTACTTGAAACCATTTAATTGTGTATAAAATTATTAGTATTAAGAATAGTTACTTTACGCTATAATTGCTTACAAATGATTATCATTAGTTACTTGAAACCATATTAATTGCTTTGAAAAAGACTGACTTTAGCATTAAATAACCCAAAAAGTGTTGATATGCCATAAAACCAAGCAAAAACAAATATCAAAGTTATGTGATGTATAAATCATTGTACACATAAGAGTTTACTTCATGTGTAGTTTTCATAGACAAGTATGTGAAATAAAATTGGAAACTTAATCCGACAGTTGAAATATTGATATATATTGAAAAAACAAAGGATGTTTTACAAATGCATGGGCTCATCAGGAGAGAATGTGCAAACCGTTTCAGGGCCTTTCTCTCTATGGTTTATGTAGCAACACCGGCCCTCCTCACTGATGATGTGAGGACCCAAGTAATATCTGCATCAACCGCATGTAGATCGGTCTCAACATTTCTTCCCGTCTATTCTTGTGTGAAGACCGATCCACATGCGGTCGATTGCAGATATTACTGAGTCCTCACATCATCAGTGAGGAGGGCCAGTGTTGCATATAAACCGTAGAGAGAAAGGCCGAAAACGGTTTGCACATTCTCTCCTGATGAGCCCATGCAATTTGTAAACATCCTTTGTTTTTTCATATATCATATTTACATAAGAGTTTGTAAAATATTAAATTCCATTCAGCAAGAAATGCACAAAAAAATTCTTATAACACTTATTAAAATTTTAAAATAAAAAAAAAAGATGAGTATGCGTGAAATTAGAAATGAAATAAAGTCCATTTTATCTACTCGGTAAATTTTCCTTTTGTTCTGTTGGTCATGACCAGTTATTTATAGAACATGTCTGTAATTGATGAAAACTTTCAACCTAGTGTCTTATGGACATGATATCACAGCTGTGATAGCATTTGTATATGTGTCAGTGCACAAAGAGTCAGGACTCCAAATGGGGCATCTGTGGATAGCAGAAATCAATATTTTCACTTTATTTCACTATACTTTTTCATTGTCCCTATGTCAACTATATGTGTCGCCTCCTAGCGATAATTCAGAAAATTCATCTTGCAAGCAAACAGATAACCAAATACTCTTATTCACCATAACTATGGCTCCAATGTATATAGGAAGTGCATCCAGTGCTGTAAATACTGCATATTATTGATAAAGATAAGGTTGTACTCTTTAAAAAAAAACTAAGTGGTATATCAAGTAAAAAGCTTGTTCAAATGTTACAACATTGCTCTTCCACATTTTATGATGTAAAGTAACAGAAAGAAAAACTGTCCTTCATTTAAAATTTCCCTTGGCTTTCATTTAATGTTTCCATTTCGGTAATTATTGAACTTTTGTTTAGTAAATTAGGGTGTCCAGAAAAGACAGAACCACAAAATTTTGTAATAAAACTGTTCATTTTCCCATTAAACAAATAAATTAGGGGTTGGGGTTTTAGGATTTAGGTTAGTTTAATGGGAAAATAAATAAATTTGGGTTTCTGTTTTTTTCTGGGTCAGCCTGTACAGCCTATCCAGAAAAAACAGAACCCAAATTATTTATTTATTTCCCATTAAACTAACCCTAAACCCCAACCCTAACCCTAACCATTTGTTTAATGGAAAATTAACAGTTTTATTACAAAATTTGTGGGTTCTGTTTTTTCTGGGACACCCTAATTTACTAAACAAAAGTTTATAATTACCTCCATTTTCTTTATTATTTAATTTGTACTGACTGACATTGATAATTTAAAGCTGTGATGATGTGGTTAACTATTGTTTAGAGATAATCCTTCTGTGATTCAATGTTTCCACTAATCTGGCACTCTTTCACATCACTATGGTGCTGGATTACTGATCATATACCTGTACTCACAAATACATATATAAAATCTTTAAAATATTGCAAAAAATTATTTGTCAATTCTATTAGTTTTATGAAATGTTTATATGCATATTAGCTGATTAAATTTTTGGCAGTAACATTATAGCAAGTTTTGTTTTTTCAGAGCAATAGACCTAAAATGTCCTTAGGAAATAAAGTAATTTCTAACTGAATGATAATTTGTAAAATCTGTGTTACATTGAATGGCATTTCTTAATCATCCATGTTTCTTAATCTAATGGGATAACTATGAAAGGACTAATTAGAATCCTTCACTCATTCCTAAATACAAACATCAGTTCATCATTTTACCACTGTTACCTAGGAATCTAACAGGTATGGGTTATTTAGAT
>JALAJA010000366.1:30000-37303 GCA_023376005.1 Doryteuthis pealeii | reverse complement strand
GATTTGAACTTGGGTCGACTAGTCCATTTCACGACTCAAACATACACCTATATACCACCATACTTATTATTGCCGTGTATATAAAATAATACCATTATAGCCGACGATTCTTAAGCATACTCTGTGTCTTATCTGAAGACGAGAAGTTAAGAAATGAAACTTTGAAATATTGCCAAAAGATGTACGACAGCACATTTCATCCGTTCTTTATATCTTAAAAAAATAAATGAAATTTATCAATTTTTTTTCAATTTTTTCAAAGAACTAATTTACATAAAAACATTCTATGAACACTTGTTATTATAACAATGAAATAAATCCCGTGTAAAAAGAACACATCTTCAAGCGAGAAGAAAAAACGTCAAAGATTTTCAATTTTGGACTGCTACAGAATTTTATTTATAACTTTTCCCTTTTAATGAAAAGAAATAATTTTTACTGTGATTAATAAAATATTTTTCACCTCAAAATATACATGAAGTTTTAATAATTTTTTTCCGACGTTTTGTTGGATTATAATTCAGTATATTCAGAGTCCCGTACGTGAATGGCGAAGTACTGGCTGCGAAATCTCAGTAAGCAAGGTGAACTTCAGTCGCACGTTCACATTTGGAGTCATTGCTACTGTTCTTCTATTAGGATGGTTTTGGCCTTTAAAACAAAACCGCAAAGGGTGGATACGCCCATTACCAAAACGAAAACGAATGAATTATAGTTCATGATAGGTTAAAATTACGTCTTAATTTTGACCATAACTATACGTGAAAATTTTGTGTAGATCTTCAGCATTTGCAGTATTCAGATGTGAAATGCATAGCCGATTGCAACACTTCCGTTTTATGTTTGACGACCACCTTGGCTGCATATCGACTTAATTTACAATTTCGGAATAGCTTTCAATTCCCTTATTCACGGCTTCATCGATGCCTGTTGTGTTACGCAGGGACCTATGAATTAATATGACGCATCGGTATCAACTTAAAAATTCTTATTTCTTATCCAGATATGCACACTGCCCAGTTTCGAAGCAACTTTTTAAGCAATTCAAAGGCAGCCTGGCACATTCATCCCATTAGAAATACATACGTTTTTGCAGGTAAATCAATGGACCCTGTAAACCAGAAACCCCTGAAAATGAATTGCGATGGTTATAAAAGCACATTTTCTTTGAAAACTCTAACCTGTTGTTGAAGTCTTTACTGCCTGGGTTGCCCTAACCTTATTCCTTCATGCTAATTCTGAATCCACATATGGGTATTCTCCTAAGAACTCAAACTTGGCAGTTTTAGTTCAGATTTTCCTTAGCTAACTGGAAATTGATGTTCTAAATCATTTTCTACGCAGGGAAAATTGAACATATTCTCACAAAATAGGGTATAGTTTGAAATTACCTACTCTGTAATACAGGGTGTTTAAATATTATGTGTGATGTAAGAGGTGTTCAAGAGAATTTGATATAATCTTATCTAATAACGTGATCAATTCTCGTTCAAGATGATCTCGAAATTTTAATAGCATGGTAGAAGCAAGTAACATTCTATTCAAAGTTGAATGCCTTTTTTTCCTGTGGAAAAATGCAGTTTTATTACCGGAAAAAGACAAAAACAGTAAATGTTAAATTTTGAATTGTTTCTACACATCCCGTAAAATTGAGAAAATCTGAACAAGAAGTGGTTAGATTGATTGATTAATTAATTGATTGATTAAACGGGCATATTAACCGTTTATTTTATGTTCTGGACTATACGTAATCGTATCATTGCACGTTCATAATTACATTTTTGTGATGCGTTTCCATAGAGGATTTTTTCTTTCACACAGTTTCATCGAATGTGCTTAATTCTAAACAGATTCTTTCACCCAAAGATAAGACCCAAACGTCAGCGCGTTATAATATTACGTATATCGTTTATTTTCCTCAAAATATCTTCTATTATAAAATCAATTCTTCGAACACCATGGGTGCCTTTGTTGGATTCTTGTTGGTATATAAAGCGTGCTTGCAAATCCATCACTTAAATTAAGTTAAGGTCACGTGGGTTTGAATGCCAGCTAATCAACAGCCCGAATACGTGGTTAAGTTACTATTTAATCCTTGATATTGATACCGTTCATTAGCGCTTTGTTCGGCATTGACGGCGACCTACAACTCTAAGGAACACCAGGAACAACTGAAGTCTCATACCAACATTAAAGAACCACCAAGGAAACAACCAAGAAACATACCCCAATATTAAGGACACCAAGGAGCAACTAAATGTTCTTCACTAGATTGCGCTCTGCTTAACCACAAGGATTTCCACTTGAACGGTGCTCTTGTTTGAAGCCTAAGGATGACCACAAAAAACCATAACAACTTATCTCGTGAATGACATCATGAAAATCAATAGGTTACGGAACATGTATAATATTTTTTCTTTCATCTGTGCCATCTTTTTCTTTAATTCGATTTGTCAGATCCGGTTTAAATTTGATTTATAATAATATTTCCCCCCAGGCAAGGGACGGCTACAATTTATTAATAACGGGGTATTGTTCGGAAAACGTTAGAATTTTAATAACTTTCTAAAATATCCAAAGAACATTGCTAACACGTTTTCTGACAAATTCAATTGTGACCAGCCCCATCTATCAGAGTAGGATGTGCACAAGGCTAATTTCTTAGCGAAGTTTAACAGGTTTGAATTAAAATTTCCTTCTGCTATACTAGTGCCGAAACGAACGTTAACCAATCAGTCTGACTTATTATATTACCCATAGTTGTGTGGGAAAGATTGGATTCATCAGATTAGCAAAAAAAAATGAAGTGCGTAGTTAATGGACACCATCTAAAGAAGAGGGACGCGGCGACACCAGTCAAATCCTGGGCGAGGCGTTTACGTTGCAATAGCGCTCATTTACGTTTGGAAAAGTTATGAATCCAATCTTCCCCACACAACTATGGTAAGAATAAGTCAGACTTGATTGTTTAACGTTCGTTCGGCACTAGTTTATAGGCAGAAGGAAAATTCTTAATTCAAACCTGTTAAACTTCGCTTAAGAAATTAGCCTTGTGCCAAGCCTACTCTGATAGATGGGGCTCGGTAAATATGGAATTGTCAGAAAAACGTGTAGCAAATATTCTTTGGATATTTTAGATAAGTTATTAAAATTACAACCACGTTTCCGACACAATACCCCGTTATAATAAAATGTAGCGTCCCTGTTGCCTGGGGGGAAATTTATTTATAAATCAAATTTAAATCCGGATACTGACAAATCGAATTAAAGAAAAGATGGCCAGATGAAAGGAAAATTATCAACATGTACCGTAACCTATTGCCTTTTACCATGATGTCATTTTCAGAGATAAGGTTGTTATGGTTTTTGTGGTCATCCTGTTATGCTTCAAACAAGAGCCCGTTCAGTGGAAATCCTTTTGTGTTAAGCAGAGCGGCAATCCCTAGTGAAAAGAAACCATTTAGGTGCTCCCTGGTGTCTCTTAATTTGGGTATGTTCTTTGGTGTTCCTTTGGTGTTCTTTTAAGTGGGTATGAGACTTCAGTTGTTCCCTGGTGTCCTTAGAGGTTGTAGTCCGCCCGTCAATGCCGAACAAAGCGCTAATGAACGGCTATCAATATCAGCGATTAAATAGTTAAAACTAACCACCTATTCGGCTGTATTAGCTGGCATTCAACCACGTGACCTTAACCTTAAATTTAAGTGATGGATTGGCAGCACGCTTATATTACAAAAAAGAATTCCAACAAAGGCACCATGGTGTTCGGAAGAATTGATTAATAATAGAAGTATTTGAAGAATAAACGATAACGTAATTTATAACCGATGACGTTTGGGCTTATCTTTGGGTAAATAGATCTGTTTTAAGAATTAAGGCACATTCGATAAAACCTGTGTGAGAAAAAAATCCTCTATGGAACGGCATCACAAAAAATAATATGAAACGTTGCAATGAATACGATGACGTAACAAGACATTAAAATAAACGGTTAATATGCGTTTAAACAATTCATTAATTAATCATCAATCTAACCACTTCTTGTTCAGATTTTTCAATTTTTAACGGGATGTGTAGAAACAATTCAAAAATTTAACATTCTGTTTTTGTCTTTTCCGGTATAAAACTGCCATTCACTGGAAAAGAAAAGGCATTCAAACTTTGAAACATAGGAATGTTGACTTGCTTCTACCAGCATTAAAATTCGAGATCATCTGAACGAGAATGATTCACTTATTAGTAAAGAATTATATCAAATCTCTGAAACACTCTGTACATCACACATGATATCTTTTTAAACACCCTGTATTACGAGAGGTAATTTAACTATACCCTATTTTGTGAATATGTTCAATTTTCCCATGCGATAGAAAATGATTAGACATCGAATTTACCATTAGCTTAAGAAAGAATCTGAAACGAAAATCTGCCAAGTTTGATTTCTTAGGAGGAAATACCCAGGTATGTGGATTCAGAATAGCAGTGAAGAATAAGTTAGGGCAACCCAGCAGAGTAACGACTCAACAACAGGTTAGAGTTTTCAAAGAAATTGCTTTTACTACCATCGCAAATTCATTCAGGGCGTTTCTGTTTAGCAGAGTCATTGATTTACCTGACAAAACGTATGGTGCGATTTCTAATGGGATGAAATGTGCCAGGCTGCCTTTGATTGCTTAAAAAGTTGCTTCGAAACTGGGCAACAAGTGAGCATATCTGGATAGAAATAAGAATTTAAGTTATACACAGATGCGTCATATTATTCAATAGGTGCCTGCGTAACCACAACAAGGATCGGAGAAAGCCGTGAATAAGGGAATTGAAAAGGCTATTCCGAAAATTGAAATTAGTCGATATGCAGCCAAGGTCGTCAACAGGAAAAAGGAAGTGTATGCAATCGCATGCATTACACCAAATCTGAATAATGCAATGCTGAAGATCTACACGAAACATTATCACGTATAGTTATGGTCAAAATAGACGTTATTTTAACCTATCATGAACGTATAATTCATTCGTTTTTCGTGAATGGCGTATCCCCTTTGCGGGGTTGTTTTTAAAGCCAAAACATCCTTATAGAAAGAACAGTAGCATGACTCCAAATGGAACTGCGACTGAAGTTCAACCTTGTTACTGAGATTCGAGCCCAGTACTTCGACCATTACGCTACGGGACTCTGAATATCTGAATTATAATCCAACAACAAAACGTCGGAAAAAATTAATTAAACTTAATGTAAATTTTGAGGAGTTGAAATATTTTTAAATCACATGTAAATATTCTTACTTAAAAAGGGAAAGTAAAAATAAAATTCTTTGTGCAGTCAAATGAAAATCTGCCGTTTTCCTTTCTCGCTGAAGATGTGTTCTTTAAGGGATTATTTCATTGTTATTTAACAAGGTTCTAGAATGTTTAATGAATTTAGTCTTTGAAAAAAATTTGAAAAATGATAAATTTCATTTATTTTTTTAAGATATAAAGACGGATGATGGCGCGTACATTCATTGGCAAATTTCAAAGTTCATCAACCTCGTCATTTTCAGAAATAAAGACACAGATATGTATAAGAATCGCGTCGCTATAATGGTATTATTAAACACGGCAATAATAAAGTATGGGTGGTAATATAGGGTGATGGTTGAGTCGTAGAAAATGGACTGTCGACCAAGTTCAAATCCTGGATGAGGACTGTTTGCATTTACATAAACGCTAATTACACTTGGAAAGAAGTAATCCATTATATTCTTGCCTTCCAGATATGGTAAATAGTGGGACCAGACCAGGGCATATCTAACCCTTGGATAGGTAACAAGTCAGAGAAGGAAAACTGCTGAAATTCAAACTGGTTAATCTCCGCTGAAAAAATTGATATTTTGTCGCATTCATGCTCATGCGAGGGTGGCAAAAATATATATATTATATATATATATATATATATTATTATATATTATATATATATATATATTTAATGAAGAAATCAAAAACAAATAAAAGTTTATATATCAATATATATATATATAATAATTATATATATAATATAATATATATATATAAAATATATATATATATCGTAATAATTGCTATACAAAGCAATAATAAGGCATGGGTGGATTTAATTGACACATTTACAGACACACCAAGAATCGATAGAACCAAACAAGAGAACTTAGCTGACATCACCCTTGAGATTAGTGTGATATGATGGAACGAGTTCAAACGTGTAAGACTGCGAATGCAATGAGTTATTTAACCAACCGTTCGCTACTGGGTAGGATGTGACACAAGGTCCAAGGGAACCATCCGTGAGATTGGAATCGTTTATTGACTTAGTAATGAGTTGCGAGACTATCCTTCTAATTTTACCACTAAGATAGGACGTCCTCCTTAGTTTTAACATGGACAAACAGATGACTTCAACCGAGTAACCAAAAATATTGAACACCCAATCATGGACTAAAATACTTTGGACAGTAACAAGTGCGAATGATTAGCCCGCCCAAAAAAGTGATATCTGTGTATGACATTAAATTATATTTAATGAGTCTCTTGTTTTCTTGTAGAAGTTTTCCCCCAATAGAAACCAAAAACCAATACTCCACCGTCTGGTGGGATTCTAAACTTACCGTCAAGTTAGCAGACAAGACAACATCAAGCTGTAACTTAATACAGTCCTTGCATGCCGGCTGGCACATTGCAGACTGAGAGGCTGAAGAGTGCGTACTTATCCATATCATTAATCACCCTGAATACCATCAGCAATCAAAACCCAGGAATGTGAAACTAGCCAGAGTTGATAAGATAACCCAAGCTCTATATAAACACCTGCCAACACTGCTAGAGGTGTTGTTTCTTTAGAGTATCAACCTGTAACAGAGCTGACATACGGATAATTCAAACAGTTCTGAAGATATAGGGATTCTTAAAGTACCTCTAAATTCCTTTTTTCTTAGGTTCGCCTCTGACCAGTGTAGAAGTACCGTGTTTAGAATACTATTTTCTGTCAAAAAAGATCAGTTTAAAAATTAAGGTTGTGTGAAAAAAAAACGAAGGAAATTTTTAAGAAACAGCTAATAAAATATATAAAATAAGAACGAATAATGAACACGATTGTCTACCTAGGGTCGGCAACATCCACCGCCGGCAACAAAACTAGCCCTCGAGTGGTTTTCCTTCGGCCCGTCAACTTAACAGCTGGGTTCTAACTATCTAATTAATATCGAAGAGGAAAACAGTAGTTCGATTCAGATTAATCCATTAAAGGCCCAGGGTCAAATAAGTTTGTTATTTAAAACTTTAAAAAAGACAGCTT
>JALAJA010000366.1:0-25000 GCA_023376005.1 Doryteuthis pealeii | reverse complement strand
ATGCGTCAAATATTCGAACTGAATTTGAGAAATTCTGAATAATATTATGTCATCAATTCCTTAGCAAGTAACTACGGATTTATGTCTTATCAACTTTTTATTCATAAGAACGGCACTTGAAATTGATACATGAATTAACTTCCGCATCAATAGTCAGGCATTCCAGCAACAACTATATATCACATATAAGAAAAATTACTTTAATACATACATGTCTTTTTCAATGGTAATTCGTGAGAGTAAATCAGTTAGAATTATCTTATTCCATGCATAAATCCATATGTAATTAGGATTTTCTCAAACGACTAATACATTACTTGCTTGCAGCGTTAACTATAGAGAGACAGCCACTGAAACAGAAATCTTTAAGGCAAGAGTAGAAAGCTGGAGATCTCTGGCCACATGCTGACTACAAATTGAGTTGGGTGGGCTGAGAGAATGTATATTTAAATTCAAAGATATATCCACAACACCTTTCTTTACAGAATGAAAACAAATCAATCCTTATTTATTTCTTACCATTCCAATTCATATTAGTCAAATAAGAGGATTTTAAAAATCTATTTTAAGGTTTTGAAATAATTGCGTCTGTTTTCGTCTATATAACTATCAGGTTTGACATTATTAATTGTATAATGTACCCTTTTGAATTTGAATTCGTGTTTGCTATATAAAACATATAATAAATATATAATAAATATATAATATATAAAACAATAATAAAACACATGTATAATTGCAGTATTTATGATAATAATATTTTTAAATAATTAATTAAATATTCTAATTTATACTATTGTTTTAACACATTTATATATCATACACGAAATGGTTACATTATTAACATTTATAAAAATAATTACAAAAAATAGGTAATATATATTGCTACAATTTAAACCAGTAAAACATTCTTTGATATGTTTGGTTTAATTTCTTGCTAGGTCTTATTATTGGAATTATTTTCTAGAATCTTTTTAGTAGCATTATCTTTAACATTAACATATATATTAAAGAGAAAATGCATGAAGTAATACCAACAAATAATATTTAATGAATTTTGGCTGTCTAATTTCAGTGCTGCTGCGAATCTTTCAAAAGTTCCAATGCAACTCGCAAACGAAAACGATTGCTCACCTCTGCCTTGAACTTTACTAATTATGATATACTTATCTTTATTTTAGAGAAATGCCCGTATTATAATACTTATTGTGATAAGAAATGGACTCGGTAACCCGGGTCAATTTTTGGACAAGGCTGTTTGCATATCACATAGCGCTAATACCCTGAGAAACCGGATGACCCAACTATCCAACTCAGGTAATTGGTAAATAGTTGGTCAGACTAGTTTCCCTGGTATGACAATCGACCTCTTGCCACACCACAGTTATAGACCAATTCTGGAGAGAAAATACATTGTTAAATGTTTTTCGTAAATCAAAAATTACTCAAATACTGGCCGTAGACTGGATAACAAATAAACAAACTGTTTACTCAAGTTGGTTTCATTATTTAAAAAATAACAGTTACACTTACACACACACGCACACATCGCTGCGCACACACACACACACACACACACACACACACACACACACACACACAAACACATATATATATATGCTGCGCGGAGGACATGCCGGAGTCAATGACTGAGATGGATTGTTGGGAGAGATTGTCATGGATATCCGTGCTACTGCGCGACTTTATGATGATGATGATGAGAGGAGGAGGAGGATATCCTGAAAGCAGTGCTATTATGTATGATATTTATTTATCGACACTGAATCTCAGTTTAAAAAAAAGAATTAACTTAATTCTATTAGAGCAACACAGATTTGTGCAAATGTAACATCCCTATACTCAGCTGATCTACTGTCATCAGACATTTTATTTTTGCCTAAACAGAAAATTAATCCAAGTTTATGATTTGTGGGCGTGGAAGATATTAAACAAATAAGGCAGTGCAGCTCATCTCATGCCAACTTACTATCTCAGTAGTGCTTCAACTAGTGAAAATCTCGCTGAATAGTGAATCAGAATACCAAGTGATAATTCTGTAGAAAATTAATGTTTCGTTCATCATACCTTTTGAACATTTCTCATATATATCATTTAATTAGTCACTATGAAACAAAGATATATTTTACATCATATGATTTTCTTGTGCTTGTAAAACTCGCTAGAATAGGTGATCAGAATACCAAGTGACAATTCTAAAGGAAATTAATGTTTCGCTCAACATTCATTTTGTTTTGGTAAATACAGGCTCTTTAGCCTCGATACTTCTGATGTATACAATTTCAATAATGTCGCTATCACACAAAGATATATTTTACATTATATGATTTCCTATACTTGTAAATGAGAATGAAATTGAACTTAAATAATTTAAAACAATATTAAATTCTTGAATATTCATGGCATTATAATCAGTTATATTTTGTCTTTGTTTAAACTCTACTAAATCTCACTAATGTTTTGTTGATTTGAAATTCTTAATTGTGTTGAAGCCGAAAGGATAAAAATGTATATAAAGCCAACATATGTGTTATTTTCCTCAAAGGCGAAGAAAGAAGATTAGATCTCAATATTTTTCAAAGAGAAAACAATCAGTAAAATATTGTTCATCTTTTGGCAGGAAATTTAATTTATAGAAACGTCACTGTCTGCTGTAATGACTATTTTACAGAGTAAACTCTGTGTTTTACTCTAAGGCATTATATAAAAAGATTAGCAAGAATTCTTTTTTTTCATTTGCATTCTTACACCATGCATTACAGACTCACATATAGCACGAATTCGTGTTAGCAAATCGGTAAAAACGTAATGATTTTAATTTATTTTTTAAGGTTGGCAACCCTGATTAAAAATTCGGGATACACACACACACACACACACAAACACATACATACATACATACATACAATATTATATATATATATATTTTTTTTTTTTTTGAGGTTTCGTGTCAAATATCTTGATCTGCAGTGGGTCGGAGAAGCCATTACTAATACACAGGGTTAATATCTACGCCAAAACAGGTCCTTATATATATATATATATATATATATATATATATATATATATAATATATATAATAAAATTATAGAAGAAAAAACTGATTATTACAATTATTATCTTTATGTTAAAATGATTTTATATTGCATTTTTTTTTAAATCTACATAATTTTAGAATGGATATATTGTCAGATATATTCATTGGTTTGTATCATTTAAATTATTTGGACTATTGTCCTCATATTTATTTTCTACACAACATTTCGGTCGATTTGCCTCGGCCTTCTTCAGTCCGATTATCCAAATGATCCAAATGATCAATCCTCATCTCACAAATTCAGAGAAATAATATTCATTGGTAATGCAAAAAATAATTAAATAAATGAAACATAAGTTCGCATCAGGTTTTATTAAACCATTCCTTCTTTGAAATGAAGTATAATGGGAGAAAAGGGATGCCTTTTAATCAGAGTTGCTAACCTGAAAAATAAAAGAACAACAAACAAGTCTATACAATGTGCTTTGGGTAAAAAAGTAATGCCCAAATTAGCAAATTCTCTTTAATTCCTTGATTTGAGTCTTTGTTATTATATCCTCATATCAGAAAATAAAACCCCCGCTACTTGTACTACTCAATAACTGTTGGAGGCACCTGTGTGTAATGGTTATTGGACGGGTCATGTCGCATTCGTATTGTGAAGATTATGCATCCAACTAATCTCCCACCAGCTGTGGGTAAAGAGTAGGGGAGAGTGAACTCTTTACCTAGCTTAGGCAATTACAATAGGATAAATAAAACTCTAAATTCAAACCTGTTAAACTCTGCTTAGAAATTGAACTAGTGTCACATCCTACTCGGACAGAGGGGTTGGTAAATGTATACTTAAGAATTGCTCGATATACAAGAAAAAACAGCAGAAGGGTCGTCATTTGAATACATCCTGTCTGTTTCCAGGAATTGGAACAAAGTTTTTGTCGGTGTCTGGCTTCTCAAAGAGACTATTTCGAAGGAGATAACGTTGATTGTAATTGAGTTAAAAATATCTTTTTACACAATCAGGTTGATTACGAAGTGGACAGACATTGCATTTTTAGATAAACGCAGAGGCCACTATACGAATCATGTAGATTCATTCTGAAAAGATATCTCTTTTGTGTTGGTCTGATGAATTAAATATATGTTGTGGAAGTTGTTGGATCATACCACCACGATTAATGAACTGTTCCATTTAGAATCATGGGTGTTTACTCGAAGGATGATATATAAACACACTAGGAGAATCACTGGGAATATTATGATTGTGTAATTACTACTGAAAACTGAGTTCGATCATTGCGGTAGGCTCCACACGTGTAACCGTGTGACACATCTTAACTGTGTCGAACGGGTTTAGTAAATAGCTTCCATAGGGGTGTATTTGTTTGCAAGCTAATTTGCAGATCTTTTGCTACTAAAATATTTAGTTCGATCCTCGCCGAATGTTCGTCTTGTGTCAAATCTACCCTTCCACCAGGCAAGCATCTTTCTCAGGAATTCGTTTCGAGGCACCTGGTATTTATATAAGATAAAGCGGCTCGATTTCAGGATTCTAACCTCTAGACAGTACTTGCCTTCTCGTTTAAAATGGCCAAGAGCTAATTCTATTGCAGGTGCAATAAGAATACTGAAGAAAGGGGTCTATATTTTGAACACCGTACCCGAGGTTAGCTGCCTGCGAAACACTCCACTCTAAACTGAACTATTTTTGGCACCCATCCCGGAAAGCATGTGTCATATTATGGCCTCGTGGGGAGCTAGATAAATCCTTTACCTGTCTCATAGCCTCAAAGTAGTAAAAAGGGGGTTGACTTTTTGGCGTCTTAGGCACCCCATCATATACGTCCCGTCGAAAGTGAGCAAGTTTTTAGCACTGTACCTTTGGAGGCTCGCTTTTTAATTGGAACCTCACATTAAACTGAACTTGTGTTATATTCCAGCACTGTTACGGTTTTGATTAAATAAAAACTGTTTGCCTCTTTCTCCGGGTCATCTGGCATTTGTTTGGGTGTTCAAAGATTTACCAATCCAGTTCCTGAGGAATTTAACCCTAGACAACACATGTCTCTCGGCTAAATGTTGTGTGTGCTGAGTGTATTAACCATCAGGTGTGTTGGCTCTTTGGGTAAATGCCAACGGAACTGGAATTATGTGCTTAAATTCAGGAGAACTTAAAAAATAAAGAAGTTTAATATTAGGAGACCACCCATCCACACAGGCATCACCTGCACTTCAACATAAAAGGGTAAAGGCAAAGCCGACGAAACTAGAGCTATTTTTGGAACCGCTTTTGTTAGGTTTACTAAATTATGAGGACACATTTAAACTGAAATTATATCAAATCCCAACACCGTGGAAATAAATACTGCCAATAATTCTCATGAGACTGTTCTCACGTGAATTAGTTCTACATGGGTAACTTATTGAGTGTAATGTGCGACATCTACTAAAAATCCACAAGACTTTACAAGGGAAGGATATACAACAGAATCAAATCTGTTATCAGCGTAACTCTCCTTATTATGCATTTTTGATTTGAACATCACAATATAACATAAAACTATATCCGAAATTTCTCAGTTGTCACACTGTAGCTTAAAAGTTGTCAAGGCAAGAAGAAGACTATATCCATCAGAAACTATTACAAATGCAGACTACGGAGATAATCTAGCACTTCTCTCAGATACAAATGTACAAACCTTAATCTCTGCTGCATAGAATGGAGCAGGCAGCAATATATTGGCCTAGATTTCCTATGCCTATATAGGCATCGCTTTCTGTAGATGAGATAGATATGGGAAATCGTCTACTAATTTCAGAAGCTTGTCATTCAATGTGGAGATGTTGCATCTTAGATAAAATACATTAACTTTTTCATATAAGTTTATGTTTTAATCAGACTGAACCATATTCCACATTAAATGGCAATATTCTGAAATTAGTAGAGCATTTAACATATCTAGGTAGCACTATCTCATCTACAGAAAGTGATGCCAATTAACATAGCGGAAAGATATGAAATGCTATTGGCAGGTTACCGATCATCTGGAAATTTGACCTTTCTGATATAATAAAACGTAAATTCTTCCAAACTGTATTAGGATTTTAATGAAATGATTGGAAAAAAATCAAGGATGCTGCTTATTATCTTGAACCAAATCCTGGAAGCAACATCCCCAGAAACAGTAGCTATACAACCACTTATCGCTGATAAGACAAACCATGCAAGTAAAACAGACAAGACATGCTGGGCACTGCTGGAAAAGTAAGAACGAACTCATAAGTGACATCTTCCTGTACTCTCCTACACACCGACACACAAGTGTTGGCTGAACATACAAAAATCTCATACTACATCTTTGTGTGACACTGTATATCGTGCTGAAACTTGCCTGGAGATATGACTGATAGAAACGGATGACGAGAGAAAATCAAGAACTGTCAACACGACGACGATAACGACGACGACGAAGAACAACGATGATGATGATGATATGATGATGATGATGATGATGATGAAATGATGATGATGATGATGATGATGATATGATGATGAGATGATGATGATGATATATTAATATTTTGTGTTGCAGTCATATAGACGTTGGTGTAATTCCATGTCGAATCATCCAGACAAAGTAAAATAGTCACCCACCCACTTCACTTAATGTTGTTAAAGTAAGACAATCCCAAAATTTGAGCTTCCAATTTGAAAAATTGTCCGAGTTATGTCAATTCTTAGCTCTCTAAATGGAGGGGGTCGCAAAAGATGGCTGTTTTATAATCTATTTTGTCTGTAAAATGAGTTCTAGAGCTTTCCTGCCTCTGAAAATTCGTTTATAAAAGCTTTTTAGTCAAAGGAATCGAAATAACTAAGCAAATTCTGGGGATTGTTTCACGTTAACATGGTCCATAACTGGACAAACTTTCAGAAAAATTGAAGGGGTGAGTGACATGGCCTGGATAAAATTACCCGTTGGTAATAAGTAATGCATAATAATATCCGTTTTTAGTGCATAATGTTCCATAAGAAATAATAAATCTTGATATCATTTGTTTCTAAATATTTATTTTTGACATAATCTCCTTTCTTTTTAGTTAGACAGTGATGAGCTTGTACAATAATTAATTGGGTAACTACTAAAAAAAACAGCCGAAATTCTAAACAATCTTAGTCTTTTGTTTATTAAAACGACTTGATTCAACATTAGATGACCCGAAAACGGGTTGATATATAACAACCAACAAACCGAAATCCTTTCTTTTAAGTTAACTTAATTGAGGGATGGGTAATTTTACATATATTATGAATTGTATAATACATATTCCAGGAAAAAAATCCTAATCCAATATTAATCATAAATGGCAATCATGTTTCGATATTATCATATTAAGTAATTTTTCAGTGAATGAAAAACATTAAAAGGTATGTAGGTTAACATCATTAGATCTTGTCCAGGGTCTAATTCTAACTAGTAACCTTGTTACATGAGAGAGAAGAAACTACTTATGAACCTAATTAGTAAGTTAATTAGATTGTTAATTATTATTTTAATAAGGCCTACAGTTCGTTATTTTTTAATTGTAAAAATAAAATGTCATGCGATTAATTACACCTCGCAGCAATCTGCTTTTAGTCAGATTTTACAGTGTCTGGAGCCGTTGTTGAAGTCAATAGCGATTTCTTTTACACACACACACACACACACACACACACCACAACACACACATATATTATATATATATATATATAGATTATTATTAATGCATTGTGCTACAATAATAATACATAGTGCTGATTAACGTGAGAGACCCCACTTTTAGTATCAGCGCATCACGTAGCCTGAATTATTCCTCATGTAATTATCCATACGTGTTGTTGTTTCGTGACAAAAACAAGAAACCAACGTCATAGGAAACGCATGTTAGAAAATAATTCAATCCACGTTTCGTGTGGTAGGTGGCCAATGTAAAAATACCAAACTTCAGGTGTAACCTTTCCTTCCGAATTGACACAAAACATACGTGCTTAGTATATCTTGCATCATAAGTTAAAATTAAATTTTTAAAAAATTTATCATATGTCTTATATCTTTAAAATTATAATGTGTTTTCCTACAAACAAATCACCGAATTGTGCCCCCCCCCCAAAAAAAAAAATTAATCGGCGAAAAGGCACTTTTGATATCCATGCATGAATAGCCACTTTATGTAGGTTTCGTCCACTTATTTCTGTTCAGATCTTCAAAAGGCTCATTAGTCGAGTGTCAGTTTCAATTAAACTGGTGTCTGCAAGTTCCCTTGACGCATCATATATCGTTATATATCTTTATATATCTTCTCTCTGTCTCTCTGCTCTCTGTCTCTCTCTTCTCTCTCTTTCTCTCTCTCTCTATCTATCTATCTCTGTCTCTCGTTATATATATATTATATAAACACCCCCCCATATATATATATATATATATATAATTGCCTTCAAGCAAAAATATAAATAATAATTTATTCAACAATGCTTCTATAACAAACAAACATCCAAAAATCTTATTCACTTCGCCGAAGAGCTTACGGCCGGGTTTGTTACTACACAAATAAACGTCCACTTACCTACTATGGTAGAGGCGTGTAGTAGTTTCATTGACAAGTTAATTTCGCCTATGTACCGGCGGCCGAACGGATATGGTCTCTGACTATGCCTGTGAAGTCCCGCAATTGCGAGGGTCGTTATAGAACTACTCGCTAAGATGCGACTTTAATAAGATCGCTCTTCAGCGTGTATCTCATAACGACTGCCCTCCACAGATTTGAACCGCGGACTTCACAGGCATCGTCAGAGACCATATCCGTCTCGGCCCGGTACATAGCAAATTAAAAACTTGGTCAATGAACTACTACACCCTCTTACCATAGTAGGCCTAAGGGACGTTTATTGTGCTGAGTAACAACGCCGTAAGCTCTTCGGCGAAGTGAATAAGATTTTTGGATGTTTGTTGTTTATAGAAGCATGTTGAATAAATTATTATTTATATTTTTGTCTTGAAGGCAATTATGATTATATATATATATAATATGGGGGGGTGTGTTATATATATATATATAACGAGGACAGAGATAGATGATAGAGAGAGAGAGAAAGAGAGAAGAAAGAGAGAGACAGAGAGACAGAGAGACAGAGAGAAAATATATAAAGATATAAAACGATATATGAGCGTCAAGGGAACGTTTGCCAGACACCATTTTAATTGAAACTGACACTCGACTAAATGAGCCTTTTGAAGATCTGAACAGAAATAAGTGGACAAAACCTACATAAAAGTGGCATTCATGCATGGAATCAAAGTGCCTTTTCGCCGATTAATTTTTTTTTTGGGGGGGGGCAACAATTCGGTGATTTGTTAGTAGAAAAACACATTATAATTTAAAGATATAAAGACTATGATAAATTTTTTAAAAAATTACATTTTAATTATGAATGCAAATATACTAAGCACGTATGTTTGTGTACAATTCGAAGGAAAGGGTACACCGTGAAGTTTGGTATTTTACATTGGCCACCTACCAACGAAAACTGGAATTGAAATATATTTCTAACATGCGTTTCCTATGACTGGTTTCTTGTTTTTTGTCACGAAACAACAAACACGTATCGGATAATTACATGAGGAATAATTCAGGCTACGTTGATCGCTATACTAGAAAGTGGGTCTCTCACCGTTAATCAGCACTATGTATTTATTATTGTAGCACAATGCATTAATAATATCCATATATATATATATATTATATATGTGTGTGTGTGTGTGTGTCGTGTGTGGTTGGTGTGTGTGTAAAAGAAATCGCTATTGACTTTTCAAACAACCGGCCTCCAGACAAGCTGTAAAATCTGACCTAAAAAGAGATTGCTGCGAGGTTAATTAATCGCTGACATTTTCTTTTACCAAATAATAAAATAACGAACTGTATGGGCCCTTATTAAATAAAATTAACATCTAATTAAACTTTACTAATTAGCGTTCAAAGTAGTTCTTCTCTCTCATTAACAATGGTTACCTAGTAGAATTAGACCCTGACAAGATCAAGATGTTAACCTACATACCTTTTAATGGTTTTCAATTCACTGAAAATTACTTAATATGATAAATCGAAACATGATTGCCATTTATGATTAATATTGGATTAGGATTTTTTCCTGGAATATGTATTATACAATTCATAAATATGTAAAAATTACCCATCCCTCAATTAAGTTAACTTAAAAGAAAGGATTTCGGTTTGTGTGTTGTTATTATCAACCCGTTTCTGGGTCATCTAATGTTGAATCAGTCGTTTTAAAAACAAAAGACATAAGATTTTTTTAGAATTTCGGCTGTTTTTTTAGTTAGTTACCCATTAATTATTGTACAAGCTCATCACTGTCTAACTAAAAAGAAGGGATTTATGTTCAAAAAATAATATTAGAAACAAATGATTATCAAGATTTTATTATTCTATGGAAACATTATGCCACTAAAAACGGATATTATTATGCATTACTATTACAACGGGTAATTTTATCCAGGCCCATGTCACCTCACCCCTTCAATTTTTCTGAAAGTTTGTCCGTATGGACCATGTTAAGTGAAACAATCCCCAGAATTTGCATTAGTTATTTCGATTCCTGTGACTAAAAGCTGTTTATAAACGAATTTTCAGAGGCGGGAAGCTCTAGAACTCATTTTACAGACAAAAATAGATTATAAAAAGTCACATCTTTTGCGACCCCCCTCCAATGAGAGAGCTAAGAATTGACATAACTCGGACAATGTTTCAATGGAAGCTCAATTTGGGGATTGTCTTACTTTAACAAAACATTAAGTGAAGTGGGTGGGGTTGACTATTTTACTTTGTCTGGATGATTCGACATGGAATTACCCAACTCTATATGACTGCAACACAAAAATATTTAATTCATCATCCATTATCATCATCATCTTATCATCATCATCATCATCATCATCATCATTATCATATCATCATCTTCATCATCATCATCATTCATCATCGTTGTCTTCGTCGTCGTCGTATCGCGTCGTGTTGACAGTTCTTGATTTTCTCTCGTCATCCGTTTCTATCAGTCATATCTCCAGGCAAATTTTCAGCCACGATATAACAGTGGTCCACACAAAGATGTAGTATGAATTTTTGTATGTTCAGCAACCACTTGTGGTCGGTGTGTTAGGAGAGTACAGGAAGATTGTCACTTATGAGTTCGTTCTTACTTTTCAGTAAGTGCCAGCATGTCTGTCTGTTTTGACTTGCATGGTTTGTCGTTTATCAGCGATTAAGTGGTTTGTATAGCTACTGTTTCTGGGGTGTTGCTTCCAGGATTTGGTTCAAGATAAATAAAGCAGCATTCCTTGATTTTTTCCATCTTCATTAAAATCCTAATACAGTTTTGGAAGAATTTAGTATATATCAGAAAGGTCTCAAATTCCATAGATCGGTAACTGCCAATAGCATTTCATTATCTTTCCGCTATTGTTATTGCATCACTTTCTAAATGAGATTGTGCTACTAGATATGGTTAAATGCTTCTACTAATTCAAAATATTGCCATTAATGTGGGGATCATGGTTCGTCTTGATAAACATAAACTATATGAAAAAAGTAATGTTATTTATCTAAGATGCAGACACCCACATTGAATGACAGCTTCTTGAAATAGATAGACGATTTCCCATATCTATCTCATCTACAAAAGCGATTGGCCTATATAGCATAGGAAATTAGGGCCAATATTTGCTGCCTGCTCCATATCTATGCAGCAGAGATTAAGTTTGTACATTTGTATCTGAGAGAAGTTGCTAGATTATCTCCGTGTCTGCATTTGTAATAGTTTCTGATGGATATAGTCTTCTTCTTGCCTTGACAAATTTTAAGCTACAGTGTGACAACTGAGAATGCGGAATTATAGTTTTATGTTAATTGTGAGTTCAAATAAAAAATGCATAATAAGGAAGAGTTACGCTTATAACAGATTTATTCTTTGTAGTATCTTCCCTTGTAAAGTCTTGGTGAATTTTTAGTAGATCGCACATTACACTCAATAAAGCTTACCCATGTAAGAAATAATTCACGTGAGAACAGTCTCATGAGAATTTATGGCAGTATTTACTTCCACGGTTTGGATTTGATATAATTTCAGTTTAAAATGTGTCCTCATAATTTAGTAACCTAAACAAAGCGGTCCAAAAATAGCTCTAGTTTCGTCGGCTTTGCCTTTAACCCTTTTATGTTGAAAGTGCAGGTGATGCCTGTGTGGATGGGTGGTCTCCTAATATTTAAACTTCTTAATTTTTTAAGTTTCCTGAATTTAAGCACATAATTCCAGTTCCGTTGCATTTACCCAAAAGAGCCACACACTGATGGTTAATACACTCAGCCACACACACATTTAGGCGAGAACCATTGTTCTAGGGTTAAATTTCTCAAGGAACTGGATTGGTAAATCTTTGAACCACCCAAAACAATGCCAAGATGACCCGAGAAAGAGGCAACAGTTTTTATTTGTAAATCAAACCGTACAAGTGGCTGGAATAAAACAAGTTCATTTAATGTTAGTCCATTAAAAGCGAGCCTCCAAAGGTTCAGTGCTAAAAACTTTGCTCACTTTCGACGGGACGTATTGATGGGGTGCCTAAGACGCAAAAAAGTTCAACCCCCTTTTACTACCTTTGAGGCATGAGACAGGTTAAAGGATTTATCTAGCTCCCCACCGAAGGCCATAATATGACACATGCTTTCCGGGATGGTGCCAAAAAAATAGGTTCAGTTTAGAGTGGAGTGTTTCGCAGGCAGCTAACCTCGTACGGTGTTTCAAAAATAGACCCCTTTCTTCAGTATTCTTTGCACCTGCATAGAATTAGCTCTTGGCCATTTAAACGACGAAGGCAAGTACTGTTCTAGAGGTTAGATCCTGAAATCGAGCCGCTTTATCTAATATTAAATACCAGGCCTCGAAACGAATTCCGAGAAAGATGCTTGGCCTTGGTGGAAGGGTAGATTTGACACAAGACGAAATTCGGGCGAGTCGAACTAAAATATTTTAGTAAGCAAAAGTCTGAAAAAATTAGCGTTGCAACAAATACACCCCTATGCGAAGCTATTTACTAAACCCGTTCGACACATTAAGATTGTCACACGGTTACACGTGTGGGCCCTACCGCAATGATCGAATCAGTTTTCAGTAGTAATTACAATCATAATATTCCCAGTGATTCTCTTCAGTGTTTTATATATTCATCCTGTCGATAAACCCATGATTCTTAATGGAACAGTTCATTAATCGTGGTGGGTATGATCAACAACTTCCACAACATATATTTAATTCATCAGACCACACAAAAAGTACTTTTCAGAATGAACTACATGATTCGATATTAGTGGCCTCTGCGTTATCTAAAATGCAATGTCTGTCCACGTTATCAACCGTGATTGTGTAAAAAGATATTTTTACTCAATGTTACAAATCAAACGTTATCTCCTTCGAAATAGTCTCTTGAGAAGCCAGACACCGACAAAAAAACTTTGTTCCAATTCCTGGAAACAGAACATGATGTATTCAAAATACGCACCCTTCTGCTGTTTGTTTCTGGTATAATCAGAGCAATCTTAAGTGCATTTACCAAACCCTCTGTCGGTAGGATGTGACACTAGTTCAATTTCTTAAGCAGAGTTTAAACATGGTTTGAATTTTAGAGTTTTATTTATCCTATTGTAATTGCCTAAGCAGGTTAAAGAGTTCACTCTCCCCTTACTCTTTACCCACAGCTGGTGGGAGATTAGTTGGATGCATAATCTTCACAATACGAATGCGACATGACCCGGTCCAAACCATTACACAACAGGTGCCTCCAACAGTTATTGAGTAGTACAAAGTAGCGGGGGTATTTCTTATATTGAGGATATATAACAAAGACTCAAAATCAAGGAATTAAAGAGAATTTGCTAATTTGGGCTTTTTTTTTTTACACCAAAGCACATTGGTTATAGACTGTTTGTGTAGTTCTTTTTATTTTTCAGGTTAGCAACTCTTATTTAAAAGGCATCCCTTTCTCCCATATACTTCATTCAAAGAAGGAAATGGTTTATAAAACCTGATGCGAACTTATGTTCATTTATTTTATTATTTTTTGCCAATTACAATGATATTATATTTCTCTGGAATTTGTGAGATGAGGATTGATCATTTGGATCATTTGGATTAATTCGGACTGAAAGAAGGTTCCGAGGGCAAATCGACCGAAATGTTGTTGTAGAAAATAAATATGATGACAAAGCCAAATATTTAAATGATACAAACCAATGAATAATCTGACAATAATCCATTCTTAAAATATTGTAGATTTTAAAAAAAATGCAATAAAATCATTTTTTACATAAGATAATAATTTAATAATCAGTTTTTCTTCTATTAATTTTTTTTTATATATATACTTATATATATATATATATATATATATATATAATATATATATATAAATGACCTGTTTGGCGTAGATATTTTAACCTGTGTTTTAGTACATGGCTTCTCCACCCCACTGCAGGATCAGATATTTGACACAAACCCTCAAAAAAAAAAAAAATATATAATATATATATGTATGATGTATGTATGTAGTGTTTGGTGTGTGGTGGTGTGTGTATCACGAATTTTTAATTCAGGGTTGCCAACCTAAAAAATAAAATAAAATTCATTACGTTTTATACATTTGCTAACACGAATTTCGTGTATATGTTGAGTCTGTAATGCATGGTGTTAGAATGCAATGAAAAAAAAGAATTTTTCTTGCTAATCTTTTTTATTAATGCCTTAGAGTAAACACAGAGTTTACTCTGTAAAATAGTCATTTACAGCAGACAGTTGACGTTTTTCTATAATTAAATTTCCTGCCAAAAGATGAACAACTAATTTTAACGTGATTGTTTCTCTTTGAAAAATATTGAGATCTAATCTTTCTTTTCTTCGCCTTTGAGGAAATAACACTATGTTGGCTTATAGACATTTTTTATACCTTTCGGCTTCAACACAAAAATTAGAATTTCAAACAACAAACATTAGTGAGTTTAGTGAGTGTTAAACAAAGACAAATATAATTGATTATAATGCCATGAATATTCAAGAATTATATTGTTTTTTAAATTATTTAAGTTCAAATTTCATTCTCATTGTACAAGTTATAAGGAAATATATAATGTAAAATATATCTTTTGTGTGAGTAGCGGACGATTATGAAATTGTATACATCAGAAAGATCGAGGCTAAAGAGGGCCTGTATTTACCAAAACAAAAATGAATGTTGAGCGAACATAATTTCCTTTTAGAATTTGTCCACTTGGTATTCTGATCACCTATTCTAGCGAGTTTTACAAGCACAGAAAATCATATGATGTAAAATATATCTTTGTTTCAAGTGACATAATTAAAATGAATATATATGAGGAATGTTCAAAAGGTATGTGAACAAACATTAATTTTCTACAGAATTATCACTTGGTATTCTGATTCACTATTCCAGCGAAGATTTTCACTAGTTGAAGCACTACTGATAGATAGTAAGTTGGCATGAGATGAAGTGCCACTGCCTTATTGTTTAATATCTTCCACGCCCACAAATCATAAACTTGCGGATTAGATTTCTGTTTAGGCAAAAAATAAATGTCTGATGACAGTAGATCAGCTGAGTATAGGGATGTTACATTTGCACAAATCTGTGTTGCTCTAATAGATTAAGTTAATTCTTTTTTTAAACTGAGATTCAGTGTTCGATAAATAATATCATAATAATAGCACTGCCTTTCAGGATATCCTTCCTCCTCCTCCTCATCATCATCATCATAAGTCGCGCAGTACACGGATATCATGGACAATCTCTCCCCAACAATCCATCTCAGTCATTGACTCCGGCATGTCTTCCGCGCGAGCATATATATATATGTGTTGTGTGTGTGTGTGTGTGTGTGTGTGTGTGTGTGATGTGTGTGTGTGCGCGCGCATGTGTGCGTTGTGTGTAGTTGTAACTTGTATTTTTAATAATGAAACCACTTGAGGTAACAGTTTCTTTATTTGTTATCCAAGTCTACTGGCCAGTTATTTGAGTAAATTCTTGATTACGAAAAACATTTAAACAATGTATTTTCTCTTCCAAGAATTGGTTTATAACTGTGGTGTGGCAAAGGTCGATTGTCATACCAGGGAAACTAGTCTGACCAACTATTTACCAATTACCTGAGTTGGATAGTTGGGTTCATACGGTTTTCTCGGTATTAGCGCTATGTTATATGCAAACCAGCCTTGTCCAAAAATGAACCCGGGTTTACCGAGTCCATTTCTTATCACAATAAGTATTATAATACGGCATTTCTCTAAAATAAAGATAAGTATATCATAATTAGTAAAGTTTCTAAGGCAGAGGTGAGCAATCGTTTCGTTTGCGATTGGCATTTGGAACTTTTGAAAGATTCGCAGGCCAGCACTGAAATTAGACAGCCAAATTCATTAAATAAATTATTTGTTGGTATTACTTCATGCATTTGTCCTTTTAATATATATGTAATGTTAAAAGATTTAATGCTACTTAAAAGATTCTAGAAAATAATTCCAATAATAAGACCTAGCAAGAAATTAAACCAACATATCAAAGAATGTTTTACTGTTTTAAATTGCAGCAAATATAATTTACCTATTTGTTTGTAATTATTTTTATAAAAGTTAATAATTTGTAACCATTTCGTTATGATATATAAATGTGTTCAAACAATAGTATTAAATTAGAATTTTTAAATTAATTATTTAAAAATTATTATTATCATAATAACTGCAATTATAACATGTGTTTATTATATGTTTTTAATATTATATATTATTATTATTTATTATATGTTATATAGCAAACACGAATTTCAAATTCAAAAAGGTACAGTTATACAATTAATAATGTCAACTGATAGTTATATAGACGAAAACAGACGCATTATTTCAAAAACCTTAAAATAGATTTTTTAATCCTCTATTTGACTATATATGAATTGAATTAGAAATAAGAGAAGATTGATTTGTTTTTCATTCTGTAAAGAAAGGTGTTGTGATATATCTTGAATTTAAATATACATTCCTCAGCCCACCGAACTCAATTTGTAGTCAGCCATGTGGCCAGAATCTCCAGCTTTCTACTCTTGCCTTAAGATTTTGTTACAGTGGCTGTTCTCTCATAGTTAACGCTGCAAGCAAGTAAATGATTAGTCGTTTGAGAAAATCCTAATTTACATATGGATTTCATGGAATAAGAATAATTCTAAACTGATTTACTCTCACGAATTACCATTGAAAAAAGACAATGTATGTATTAAACGTAATTTCTTATGTGATATATAGTTGTTGCTGAATGCCTGACTATGATTTGCGGAAGTTAATTACATGTATCAATTTCAAGTGCCGTTCTTATGAATAAAAAAAGTTGATAAGACATAAATCCGTAGTTACTTGCTAGGAATTGATGACATAATTATTATTCAGAATTTCTCAATTCAGTTCGAATATTTGACGCATTGCTAAAATTATAGAATGTAATTCGGAACGCATCGGTTCAGTGGGTGTTAGCAATCTCTCTTTTCCCCCACCCTCTCTCTCTCTCTCTCTCTCCTCTTCTCTATATTATATATATATATTATTATATATATATACATATATGTGCGTATGTGTGTGTGTGGTGTGTGTGTGTGAAGAGAAAAATGGAAGTGAATCCGACGGTATGTAATATAGTGACAAATTTTGAAAAAACAGAGGTTCAATAAAATGAGTTGATATTTATTCAGCCAACGCTGCAGTGTTTCAATCTGTTTAGTAGATCTTCTTCAGGGCTTTTGTTTGATTTAAGGAAAAATAAAATTATCAGAGATAATAAGGAGACTGTGAGAGTATTTTGTTGATCAGTCTGTTTAAAAATGTTTGAATTATAATTAGCGCTCTTAGAATTGTTTGAAAATTATGAACGCTGGGATAAACGGTTGAATATGACATAGAACATTATCTTACATGTGTGTGTGTTGTTGTGTGTGTGTGTGTGTGTGTGTGTGTGAGAAGAGAGAGGAAAGAGAAGAGGAGTTGTGTGTGTGTCTATGAAAATGTAGTAGATAATCGTTTCATTGGCGTCTATGTGTGTCCGTATATATATATATATATATATATATATATATATATATATATATATATATTAGTGTTTGCATTATGAATAAAGAGCACTCAATATCATATTAGTATATATATCAAGTTAGCGTAGCGCACATATAATGTCTAGAGCGCTGTAACTGTCAGTTTCTCGCCTATGGGTTCTCAAGCAAGTTATGTTTAGGAATGCCTGGGCAAGAAATAGAAAGTTACCAAGCGCTGTGTCTTTGTGTATAAGCTCTCTCTCTCTCTCTCTCTCTCTCTCTCTCTTCCTCTCTCTTCTCTTCTCTCTCTCTTCTCTCTCTTATATCTATTAATAATGGAGATTCGCCTCCGGTTTTGTCTGTAACAAAAATTACGTCACTGCTTACTTCACATTACCCAAAATCGTGTCAAACATAGCATAAGATTTATTCTACAATTTTTGGCATGTTCAAATTTTGAGTTATTTATTCAATAAATACACTCGAAATTTGAACATGCGACATTAGACAGTCTTCATTGTTTTTCTTAAACAAGTTTTAATAATACATGACTGGATTATATATCTATTATAAGTTTGTTTCATTTTAATACATATTTAAAGTTTACATTTCAAATGTTTGATTTTAATCCATTAATGAATTTGATGATTTTACTTACTTAGGGTACAAACTCGGTGATATTGAATTATATTGAACTCCCACCCCCAGGCAATTAATTTCAAAAATCTATTTTTACATCGCCTGGATGGTGTTGTGTTGTATATATATATATATATATATATTTCTCCGGAAATTTTGATCTCTCAGTGACGAATGATACATACACTTTCTATGTATTTAATAGTTTTAAAAACACCAGTCCCGCATCAGCTGTCAGTGGGCGAGGGGATAAGATATCGGACTACCAACGGTCAGTCTGAGTTCGAACCCTACCCAAGGATAGTTGTTGTCTAGCCACACTGAGGAGGCATGATATGCCGAAACACGTGTCTTTGGATGACTTATTAATTATTATTAATTATTAATTATATATATATATATATATATATATATATATATACATACATATAATGAATAAGAAAATGGCATTGCAAAGGGCCAATACTATTGGAAATATCAGTTCTACAATTAACATTATCTAAATTATATATACCCATCACATCACAGTACAGCACAGCTTAGCGTGACATTATTAGAGAAATACATTTAAAATAGACAAATCTCAAGTAAATGCAAACATCTTCATTCCAAAATTTCCTCTGGGTGTTAATTTTTAACTAAATAATTCCTTCTATACAATAAGATAGATAGGAAATACTAATTACAATCCTTATCTCCTCTAATTAGAAGAATCAAATCCATCATACTGGTATACGAAAGGCAGGCAAATTCAAATGGGTGTATTACTTTAATACTAAAATCCTCATTGGAGTTTATTCATAGATTGTAATTGTTACCCAACAAAAACGACATTCATAGCTAGATATGTATGTGAGATTAGATTATTCCAGCTAAAAGTGTAAAGTAATTTTCCAGTCAATTTAGTAATTTAAAAAAATATTGTTTGGCCTACGTACCCACTGACCGACATTTTTAATCACCTAAAATTTGTCAGGCAAAAATATTATTCTAATGTCAACGAATATATGTGACATCCGATGGACTAATTGAATTCGCCTCCTCACACAAACAGCGCCAGCCACACGTTTGCACACACACATACACACAACAACACACACATACACACACACACGCACACACACACCACACACACATACACAAGTATGTTATATATATTATAATATTATATATATATATATATATATATATACACACACACAAGCACACATGTATATGGCTGTGTGTCTGTGTTTGTGTGTATGCATGTCTGTATGAGCATTTCGTCAATTAATGTGGACGCATAAACAGAAAAACCACTTGCAGCTTCCATTTTAATTTTTAAATGTTTTAATTAAACCTGATCAGTAATTTAGCATTTCAACTTTAATTTTGTGTGGTAATTAGTAACAAAGTGTTGCTTTTCAGTTTAATGGTATTTAATTACTAAATGCTTGCGAAAAGCGCATCGCACAGATACTTGGACCTTTTTGTGTGCAAAGAGACACCTAAGCTGCTTCAGTCATTTAATAATAATCACTTTATTCTTTCTATCATAGTTTTTGCTGCCTGGGAGAAAGTGTTGTGGAATTTTCTATTTCCTTTTGTCTCTTTTGTCAATTCTTTAAGGTACAAATTCACTTTTCATGACTTTATCTGTTTTAATGATCAAAATATATATTTTAGCAAATTCAAAAAGTTTAATCAGTACACGTAATTGTTAGGTAATAATGCATTTTGGCTATTATACAGTATTTACTTTTGATTAACAAGTTCCATAGATCAGACACTCGATATCTCCTTTGTGTTCCGAGCAAGATTTTGAGGTACAAGTGAGCTTCAGATACGCGTGTGTAATAAATTCACTAAAAGACAGTTAACATTCCAAGATTTGTTTTGTCTAAGAAGAATTTCCTTTATAAAAAAACAAACATTAAAACATAACAAAACATGGCGAGTTTAGCGCAATTGGCAGAGAATCGCCTAGGAATTGGCAATGTCCAGGCTCTATACCAGTCCTCGTCAACTCAGAGCATGAGTAGTAGCATATTTTTTTTTTAATCTGATAGGCCCCTGCAGGGAAATGAGCTGATGGTAAGTTTTGCACTCCATCCAGAAAAAGCAATCTCTCTGATCTAGCGCAAAAAAGGATATATACCTGCAACTTTCCTGCTGATACCCTCATATATGCTACTTCTCCGACCATACAGTACAAAATTGATTACATTCTTAGCCAAGATCCATTATAGAACGAAGCATGTTACCTTTCTTTTCGCGCCAATAACATTGTGGGATGCATGGATTTATGTGTTAAAAATCCATCAATGGGCAAATATTTACAACTACCACCAAATTTGTATTATGACTCCTTGAATGAAAAAAGACGGTATTTCTATGAGCCACATTTTCTCATATCTTCCAGCAGCTCTTTGAAAGTTAGAATTATTATTGCCTTCTAAACTTTAATTTATATTTCCTATGAAAATATTTTGAGTTACTGTAACTGTTGTAGGTCAATTAATGCTTTCAGAATTAGTTTGCGCTTTCTAGAACCTTTTGATGTCATTGTGATTAAATCATATATTCTGTTACACACATTTGGCACATCGTTTCTTTAGTTCTACCAAAAATTCAGTAAACATTGAAAAAAAAGAATGTTCACTTTTTTGTAATTTTCATCATTAGCAGCAGCAAGTATTTACCTTCAGCAACTTTGAGCGAACAGAGAATGCCCTTAACAAACATAGGTGTCTGATAGGAGAGATGAAACAAAAATGAGTCAAGAGAATCCCTGCTGTTAATCATATTTAGATGATTATGGTGATGATGATAATATAAGTAAGACAAACGTTTGCACCTGTTACATGCTTATGGGAGATTATACCTAAATTTCATAATACTATCTACTAAATAAATGGAAAATATTATATATATATATATATATATTATATATATATATATATATAATTAGATATATATACAAATCCCAAGTACCATCGTACTAATTGTGATTTAGAGATTATGATTATATATATATATATAATATATATATATATATATATATATATATATATATAATCCAAAAGTTCCAGAGAAGAAATCTTCTTACGAACAAGAGTTTTATTTAAAAAAAACCTGTCTCAGTTGGAGAGCTCAATGTGTGCTCTTAATGTTAGAGTCACAGAGCAAATATAAAAGTAAGAAATAACAAAAGACTTAAAATTTAGCATAAGCTCCATGAAATAGACTATAAAAGCTAAATCTCTAAGTCTTTGTTATTTCTTTACTTATATATGTATATACATATATATATATTTATATATATATATATATATATATATATGGTTGTGTGTTTGTGTGTGTGTGTGTGTTACGTGGTCTGTACAAGAATTCAATTTGTGCGTACATATAATTTTTATGTGTGTGCGCACATTTATATATATGTGTCTTTTTGACCATTTTAAATGTGTATCTCTGTCGAACCCAGGATTTTGTTTACTGATTTCATTCAAATTAAATATATTCAAAATTTTATGTATTTTTTAAATCCGTGTGCTATTCATTTTCAAAATTGTAATTAATTTTTCTTAGTTCACTTTTTGTGGTTCTAGTGAAAGTATTAGAACATTATAATTTGATAATTGAAAATAAAAAAATACACTTGATCAGTTATCCTTATTTCCATGCAAATCTGATACAATTATAAATGGACTATGTGCTCGGTGTGTATAATGAGGACTGTTAATATCAATTTTTAGTACTTTCTTAGCGGTTTTGTCCTTTTATAATCCTAGTTTCAGAAGGACCCCCGCCTTATTCTTGTTCTTCTCGTAAATTTTCGCACGTATGTGTACCGCTTGGTCGCTGTTGTAGGTGTTAGGATATTCTAAGTAGATAAGACAAATGTCGTCAGAGTTATTTTATTGTGTCAATTTTGATACTTAGAATGAGCAAACAATACAAGATATTTTTATATTCTTTATATTAATTTTTGAATGACTTCATTCTTTCTCTCCATTTTCTGCGTTAGGTATTTCTTATATAATTCAGAATAGCTACGGGAGAATGTAATAATAAGTGCATATGCAAATGTATTCAACACTAACTTGTTGGTCTTGTCTTTCTGAATTTTGTGTTCTAGTTTCCGAATAACACTACCCAATTCTTAGTCCCGTATACATTAACGTACGGTATTCTTGTGCCGCGTATACGCCGGTGTAGATGTTACGATATTTTAAGTTGATAGACAAAATATACAAGTGTGTCATAAAAGTATTAATATTGAAGTTGAATTACCAAGATAGAAATGAACAATGAATGGAACGTTAATTTTTTCAGAATATAAGGCGCCTCATAAAATGCCGATTGTGAAGCTATATTTACCAAGTACGAATGAACAATGAATGGAACGTTAATTTTTCAGATTAAAAGGTGTGTCAAAAGTACGAAAGATCTGATACTCTTTTGACACATATTGTATGTTTCAGTCAAAGTTATTATCTGGTGTGTCAATTTTGACACTTTAATGAGAAATACTTTTAAAAAAAATTTTGAATTAATTTATATCCCTCTTCATCTTTTCAGTTGGAAAATTTCTTATAAATCAAGTGTAGCATTATGGAATTTAATAAGTGCATATTAAAATGGAGATGTAGGACATAAATCTGGCGATTGTTCTGTTTGTTTTATTCATTCGATGATGACTGCTGAATTAGGCCTGGTCTGTCTCTAATAATTGGAATAGAAAGGTTTTAAATTTCGTTTCCCATTAATCAGATCCTCGTTCCCCTTGGTCATTAACATTTGAACAAGTGTCATATCCGATTTACATGAAGGATCAGAATATTCTTATGACATCAATTCCATAATACAATTTGAATATCACCGAAGATGATTAGATTTGGAAGATAATTGTTATTTATATTCTAATTTCCTTTCTGTCAGGATTAAGATGTTCATTGCTTACGCTCGAGTATCTGAATTTATATGTTTTATATCGGATGTTCAAAACTATTTACTGACTGAAATGTATCGTATTATTGATTGTTTGGTTGGTTAATTTTACGGCATGTCAATCATTGTTGGGTTATTTCATTCCGAATCCATTTTTGTTAATCATTTGTGTTGGGTATTCAATTTTTTTCAAACTTACATTTTTTTAAACAAATATTTTAATGTTATTTTTTTAATCTATTTAAAACCATACATCAGATCATATAGGTTCTGTCACTCCAGTTCAGGGTGGACCTGCTATAATAGTGATAATGGTACTCCAAATTCCCAGACTCCAGAATTAGAACACACCTAGATGCAGTTTTGCGTCATAACCAGGACAATAAGACCTTCCGACACATATATCTTATATAAAGGATTTACGATAAGGGCAGAAGGTTGGACAATATATCTTGGAAGGGCTTGATGTCACCAGCTGATTGATTGGAAAAAGCCGCTCAAACCACCGTTCTAGCCCAGTAAGAAAACAAATTAGAGTTGCATGACAGACTGCTTAGATACCAAGATTCCGTGCTTAAACATCACGGTCCCACCCACGGTCAACAGTATGTCCCATTAGTAGAATTTTACCTTTCGGCAGAGTTGCAGTCATTGTATTCTATAGCCCCAGCGACAGGGTTAGTATCGCACTCCAATGCACAATACTTAAAAGTGAATTATCCAGAGATTTTGGTTGATTGGAGTTATTCTATCCCTATAGGTTATACCAGGGATCAGCAACCTTTTGGAAAGATAGGGCCTATTAGCTATGCAGTATCTCGTGAAGGGCCAGATGGTATCAAAATATAATACAAATTAATTTTTTCGCTCAAAACGCTCTGTCCAAAAAGCTGTCTTTTTTAAAGTTTAAATAACAAACTTATTTGACCCTGCCTTTAATGGATTAATCTGAATCGAAACTACTGTTTTCCTCTTCGATATTTAATTAGATAGTTAGAACCCAGCTGTTAAGTTGACGGGCCGAAGGAAAACCACTCGAGGCTAGTGTTGCCGGCGGGTGGATGTTGCCGACCCCTAGGTAGACAATCGTGTTCATTATTCGTTCTTATTTATATATTTATTAGCTGTTTCTTAAGAATTTCCTTCGTTTTTTTTCACACACCTTAATTTTTAAACTGATCTTTTTGA
>JALAJA010000365.1:0-57667 GCA_023376005.1 Doryteuthis pealeii | reverse complement strand
GTTTCAATTGGATGATATTCGAATTTTATTTACCAATTTTTTATTTTTATTTAATTTTGGGAATTGACTATCAAAGCGGAACTCCGATTGGAGCCCATGCGCAGATATATGTTAAAATGGTCATTCCGTTTTAGGTAACGATGGAGGGCACTTCCGACTTTATCCGTCCCGTTGGCGAGTGTATGTAGCTTGTATTAGTGAATCGGGAGATTTCGACTTTTGCATATACAACACATCCATGATGGAATGAACAGAAAGTCACAACCTTTTCTTCATGTTCCTCTAACCATCTTCAAGGACTCTTTTCTTTTAGGACATTTATCTATCATTGCACTTTGCTTAGACAATCAATTCTATTTGTTATAACTCTTTGTCGGGATTTATTGCTGCACAGAAGACCTCTTGGGGTAATGACAGATAGGGATGGATGGTGAGAGATTGTTATGAATATCCGTGCTGCCATGATGACAATAATTAATTACTGCATTGTCACATGAATACAAAATGTAAACAAAAAATCATAATTAAAATATTTAGATTCAACATCCATTGCAAAAATATTTTGTTTCCCTGACAACATAATGTCAACTACATCACAGATGACATGTTAAAATGTTTTTTAAATCAATAGTTTACATATCAGGTAAATGTTTTATTCAATATTTGAAATATACAGAAAATACAATTACATTAGATAATTTTTAATAACAAAATAATAAAATATTGAATATGACGAAAACTTCAAGATTTGTATTTATGAGATGTGGTTTGATATGAATAATTATGATATATTGGATTGTTGTCCTCATCTTTATTGTGTATAAACACAACGTTCATGCCACAGTAACCTTGGGTTTTGTTTTAGATATTTTTTATTAATATTTTAATGACCTTAGAATGAGTCATCTTTAGATGATTACCCATGAATTTGTTATAACAGAAATAGATATCTCTCTTGATTCACAATTTTTACTAACACAATACATCCACTCACCAACAAAACAAATTAAAAAAGAAAAATAAACAAACAAAACAAAACACTTTGAAACAGAACCTAAGTTACTGATAATTGTAACATAATCCAATACATCCACTCACCAACAAAACAAATTAAAAAAGAAAAATAAACAAACAAAACAAAACACTTCGAAACAGAACCTAAGTTACTGATAATTGTAACATAATCCAATACATCCACTCACCAACAAAACAAAGTAAAAATAAAACAAACACTTCGGAACAGAACCTAAGTTACTGATAATTGTAACATAATCCAATACATCCACTCACCAACAAAACAAAGTAAAAATAAAACAAAACACTTCGGAACAGAACCTAAGTTACTGATAATTGTAACATAATCCAATACATCCACTCACCAACAAAACAAAGTAAAAATAAAACAAAACACTTCGGAACAGAACCTAAGTTACTGACATCAACTGGATGTTAACCCCATGGTAGCTTAAACAAAATGAGCAAAAAACAAATATTCTACACATAGAATCCAACCAAACTTCGGGTCAAAAAACAAAATTTATAAACAATTAAAAATATCCTCTATTTAATGTTTTTCAACCACTAAAAAATGTTCCCCCCAAAACCCTTCAAAGGTATCTCGAGCCTCTTACTAGCCATAAAGCAGCTGACTTAAAGTCGATAAGCCAGTTGTCCATGGGCCGTCACAGTTAAACTTGCAAATTGGTTGGAAAATTATAACGGAAAGATTTTGGTGGTCCCCCATGGCAGTTTAACTACAGTCTATGAATTAACTTTTTGCGGATTGGGTTACGGTTTAGGTGTTTGGGGATTAAGGTTGTTTTTGCTTAAAAAACAACAACAAAAATCCCCAAATTACTATACATTTAATGTTGAAAAATATTTTTTTTTAAACCAAGTTTAATTGAAATTATACATTGCAATACTAACACAAAAAACTGAGACTAATGTGTCTACCATTGGATTCAATAATTAATTTGAATGGTTAATTAAATGAAAAATATGAGGGTAATCTCCAAAGTGCTGGGGATGCAGGAAAACCTTTTTTTTTTGGTATTAGAGAAAATATCAGAGAAAATGTTTACAATATTTACACTTGGATGATGTGCAAATAATAGATGTGGAACATTGCTGGAGAGGAAATTTAAGGGAACCTAATGAACAAATTTTTAACTCAGGACTATATATATATACATATATATATATATATATATATATGTGTGTGTGTGTGTGCGTGTGTGTGCATAATTAGGCAGCATTTCTTCTTTCAAACATATTTGGTTGAACTGAGCAGATATTTTTTGTCTGCAAATTTTGTTCATAATCCTTTCTAGTTGACGAAAAGATGATATAATATCAGACTGGAATTGGCTGATGTATTTGCCATAACCTATTTGTTCCCAAGTACTTTCAGTCCCTTTATTGGCTATCACCAGGGGAAAATGTAAAAACAATACAACATTGGAATGTTCTATTTATACTAGTGTTCTATTTATAGTAGTGTTATGTTTTTTATTTTGTTTATTTATCTATTATTATTATTATTACTAGCAAATATATGCACCCTCCGGGTGCCAGTATTTAAGTTTAAATGTAATAAAATATTAGATTAAATCAGAAAGGCTAATGAAACTGAAGACGAATTCAAATAAAAAGATTTGAAACGGAGGGGGTATAATCGGAAAATAGAACAACTGAAACTTACTCTTTCATCACTTCCGTTTTTCAATGCTAAATTTTCCTAATTTAACTATTTTGTTAAAATAGGAAGTAAAGAATAAAATTACAGTTATTTCTTCTTGTTAAGGAATTTTATTTAAGATTCATTGAAGAGATTTTTACTCATATTCATTAAGATAAAACCAAACAATTAGAAATCAATAATACCAAGCACATATTTATTAAAATCAGTTTTTTTAATATCAATATGCAAATTAGCTTTACGTTTACACTGAAAACTGGTATTTTGTTGTATATATAAATACAATTGCATGCTATTAGTGTTTAGGTAAGGCCAACAGTATTAATAATGTCAAACAGTTTTATTATTAATTGAGGTTTAAATAGAAATAGAATCATGGAGAATGTGATGTAAATAACTAAGGGAATTGTGACTTGAGTAGTAATATAGTTTCGGTTACAGACAGAAAAACACACAATCTCCATTATAATAAGATTATTATTATTAATAGTATTATTAATATTGTCATTATTAATGTGGTTTGAAATTATTGACAGTGGTTAAAGGCATTTAAGTGTGTTATTACGAGAATCAAAGTTTATTTTATTAAGTTTAGGATTTTTTATGCCTGATATTTAGATCTTCAAGAATCTTTAGTTTTTGTTTTGTTGTTCTTTAAACATACGCTCATTTCTTTTTGGGCGCCGGTGGTTGTCTTCAGTGATGTTTTAATGCAAAGTTCATTGGGATGTTTCGGGTCTTACAACATCATACATCCCTCGCATTGCAGACCCCCACCAGAGGCGATCTAACTCTGGTGCAACCACCTTTTCTTAACCGCTAAAAAGACATGATGGGGAAATCTTTTTTTATATACTGGACGGTTGTTGACCTCATCCCAATCAAATACAAAGCACCGCGCCTCTGATTGGTTGTTAGTACCAGCCAATCAGATGCGCGGAACTCCATATTTAAATGGGATACGTAGCCAAAACACTTTTTATCGAACTCTTGCCACGCCTTGATGTCCACGGCTGCTGGCCATTTTATTTTTCCCAGTGTTTTTATTGTGTCAGGCGGATCTTGAGCCTCAGCTAGGGGGGTATGGGCGCTGTGGTGGGCTTCCCGGCCCTGCACCTCCTGCATCTCACCAGGAGAAATTCCTGTGCGCTGCGTCTTGCTTATTTTCCCCTGACACTTCATGCGCGCCTGGTGTATTCTTAAGCCGCGTATATTTTTACATTTTAATACTAATATAGTGGTATTGTCTGTTAATATTTTCCTGTAATTGATTGTAGGACAGGAGTTATTTTTCAAGTGTTGGGCTATTGAGCTGGTGTAAGAAAAGTGCATAGTGGGATGTCTTGAAAGAGTTGTGGTTGTTAAACCTACATACTTATTTCGTTTTAGGAGATAAAATTTATATATGTGGACCTAAGAAGTCAGAAACTACTAACCTAGGTTTCACCTAAAGGCCCATCAGGATAATTCTGACTGAGGTTGGTACAAACAACTTTTATAATTAGGAGTGGTCACAAAAAAGAATAAAAATTAGCATGAAAAATAAAGTTATAAAAAGGAAATTGCAGAACAACTACGTTTTATTGGCTAAGAAGAAGCCAGACACTTTCGTGTCTGCAAACATTAAAAATTTCAGACCTCTGATTGAGTAATTCACTTGGTGTTATAGGTGATATACCCTATAGACTAATGGAATGCGCCGACGGTTACTATAAGTAACAGGGACAATTATGGCTTGAAGAGGAAGCCAATGCGAGTCAGCTCATAACTCTATTTGTCGGACGTAATTCCCACTTCTCTGTACTGTAATTGTCTACTCTTTTGTTAAAACATTTTCCTACATTTGTTACCCGTCGTTTTGTATTATTTTGACCCCTTAAAACCCCACAACACTTGGTTAATTGTAAGAAGTTATACAGAGTTTTTCCTCCTGAGGAGGCAAAACTTTAAAAACTGCTTTATATTTGCGGCATTTTTTAAATTTATTTTCGATTTTAGAATAGGATTTATCCCTGTTTCCTTTTTTAATTTCCACTCCTGATTAGTGTTGTATTGTAAGAAACAGTGAACATTGACAAACATGTGGATGTAACAAGAAGGTTTATTTCCAAATAGAAATATGGTACAATTAGACATAAGTTATTCTTAAGCTTCTCTTCCAGCTCCAAGAGAGTTGGCCAATAATTAGTCCTCAGATTAGTCCATCTCGTGAAATTAATCTGTCTACTCGACATCAGTTAGATAAATTGGTATTATGCCTATATTTTTTGTGTGTGAAACTACTCCTGTGGTTGTAATATCTAGGTCTTTATAATTTTGCTCTACTTACTGTATTGAGCACTTTTTAGATATTCAATTTAGACAACTCTTTCAGTGTTTTTTCTTTTGGCCATTCATTATGATTCCAATGATTATTTTCAGACAGTACGGGTGTTTTGGTCTTCTCTTTTTTTATTTTTTTCCCAGATATCAGTTTGTACATTTTTTTTCCAACTACACCATCTGTTTTATTTTAATGTTGTCAGAGTTATATATATATATAAGTAAAGTTGGTGGGCTGGTCTACTATCAGACAGCAAGAGAGTCTATCCCCTCTTTGCTATCACTAGACAAGGGAGATTGTTTTTATTAGGGTGGAGCGCTACACCTACCATCAGCTCTCCACTTTACCTCAGAAATCAGATTACCCAGTCTGTGCTACTCGTGCACTGAGTTGGTGGAGACCAGTATCAAACCCGGGACCTTGCGATTCCTAGGTAATTGTTCTACTGACTGAGCTAAACCAGCCCTATATATATATATATATATATATATAATGGACTCTCCCATTGATTTCAATGTATGAAGATCCATCAACTTGCATTGTCAATTTTTTTTCTTTTTCCTTTCTCTCTACATGTGTTTGTGCCTCTTGTGACACTTCAATCCAGACAATCCCACAGGTAATGCAAAGAGGAGCATTGTGAGGCTGAGTGCACTGGGTATTAGAAGTGTCCTTTCTCCTTTGTCTTGCCATTTTTAGAAGATCAATACTGCTGGATGAAAAACTTTGTACGCCTTTTTGACATGATGATCTCGATTGGTATCGGTTAGTAGCAATTTTCTCGAGGATGCTTTGCTGTATATTGACTGCTGAAAGGTTGGTTTTCAGTCTGTCCTTGTATCTAAGCCATATGTATATATATATATACACATACTACTAATAAAAAATAACTGAGAACATAATTGCCTCATAAGGCATGAACTCAAAGAATTTTAGTTCTCAGGATGTTTGGTTTTCAGTAATAAATGCCTCCAAAATACAGAGTATATGAAATTTGGTAACATCAGTACCTTCTCTGTTGTTGGAACACGACTATATGCAATCTGTTATTAGCTTTCCAATAAGGTGCTCAACCTTTGAGGTGTCTATCACCCTGCTGCCCGATTATCAGGTGGAGGAGGAATCTGAAACTAAGGACTCTTTCCTTGCTCTTTCAAACATCTCTTCTAGCAGGTGGGTGGATTTGTGGGACCCCCTGGTGAGGAGATCACCCAACCTAAGTATGGGTAAATTGCCCCAGCTGCTGGAAAACATAGATAACATTAACCTACACAAGCTAGTGTACAAGTTGGAGACTGGGAAAAGAAAAATCCTCACATGTGATGATCAGCGCACAGGCACCATAGCCTGGTTGTCACTAGGGGGTATTGTCATAGAAATAATTATAATCATATTAGTCTGATTAAACTGTTGATTCATCATAGTCATGAACTGTTGTTGCTGTTTTTGGAATTGTTGTTGTTTTGAAAACATTTCTTTTTTCTGATTTAATATCTTTGACAAAATGGCTGGTGAAATCGCCATTTTTTTCTCCTTGTATGTATGTGAGATTTATCTCCTCCCCAAGATGTTAGGAATAACAAAATTTAACAAAAACCATTATATATGTTTCACATATAACAATATTGGTTTTTATTTTTCTCACCGACCAAGAATACAGTCGGATGAATTGGATAAAACAGTTCAGCTATCGGCCATGTGATGTGTTCATCAAGCAGCCATCTTCTTCTCTCTATTGTCTCTGATTTTGCGACTCCTACATCACCATTGTCAATTTTGTTAGGGAGAATTATCTCCCCTAACACCAGCCAATAAAAGTTACTTCAGGATTTTGTCAGAGGTTTTGTTTATTCCTGAATTATCTGCTAATGGGATTTCATGAGTTGTATTGAGTATGGTAGTTTGATATTTTTTCTGGATTACAATTTGGTGTACTGTGGCTGAATCCTCTTGCATCAATTCTGGGGAAGACAGTGGTTGATAGGGGGTAGGAGTGAAATATATGCCAGAAAAGAGACATGATGAATAAGAATATCAGCCAATATGGCATGGATTAGAGAGACAAAAACACTACAGCCGTCACAATTATAGACCAGCTGGACACTTCATGTTCAGTGCAGGCACTATTCTGACCCCCCCTCAACTGTCTTTCAGTCTATTTATTCACACCAGAACCCTTGCAACTTTTTGTATATCTGGGCATCTGAATCAAATCATACTTAAATCATTTCATTTTGAAGAACGCACGTTCAATCCAAGTTGCCATAAGCCTGACAGTGAGGGAGTCTATCCCCTTTTCACTAGCACTAGACCAGGGAGATTGTTTTTGCTGAGGTGAAGCACCACACATATCGTCAACTCCCCACTTTACTGCACAGATCAGATTATCCAATGTGTAATACTCATACACCAAGTTGGCATGGAACAGTATCGAATTCAGAACAATGTAAATTCTTCTACAAGGAAAGAACCATTTTTGAAAAGAATTCTTCTGTGACCAAATGACAGAACTGTTTTAAAAACTACTCTCTGATTATTTGTGTCAGGGTTCCCATAGTCATAGCAAAAAGTCTGAATTTTCTAATAAGAAAATTTTCAAGAATACCAAAAAAATGAGAAATTTATTTTCTATGGCATCTCAACCCTTGTTGGGTTATTTTATGCCAAAGATGTTTATTTCTATTCATGCTTGATGGATATTCAACATTTTTTTCTAAACTCAATTCTTCCTATTTTCTCCGTTAGCAATTGTCTACGTTTGAAAAAAAAATCCTTAGAAAAGTCCTGAGTCCTCTCCTTTCCATCCTAACCCTAGAAAAATGGTTATCTAAACATATAAAAGGCAGTTGTGAGTATATCAACATCTATTCAATATACAACTTACAAACATTGCCCTGAACAAAGTTTTTATTTCGTTTGAGATGATCCATACATTGAATAATAATATTCTTTGTCTATAGAGTGTATTTCAATATGTCGAGTTAAAAGTGCCTTCTTCGAGAAAGCATTGCCACATATTTCACAAGTATATGGTTTCTCTCCAGTGTGCGTTCTCAAATGCATCACCAAATTTGAATTCTGCGAACAGGAGAAGCCACAAAATTCACAAGAATATGGCTTTTCTCCAGTATGTGTTCGCATATGCACTACTAAGCTTGATTTCTGTGTAAAGGAAGAGCTACACACTTCACAAGAATAAGGCTTTTCTCCAGTATGCGTTCGTATATGCACTACCAAATAAGTCTTCTTTGAGAAAGCAGAGCCACACACCTCACAAGTATATGGCTTCACTCCAGAGTGAATAGGCATATGTCCCAACAAATGTGACCGTTGAGCAAAGGCAGCGTTACACACTTCACAAGAATATGGCTTCTCTCCAGTGTGTGTTCGCATATGTAAAACCAATTCTGATTTTTGAGAAAAGGCAGAGCCACACACTTCACAAGAGTATGGTTTTAATTTAGTGTGAATATGCATATGTCGGTTCAAATGTGAATTCTTTGAAAAAGAAGAGCCACACACTTCACATGAATATAGCTTCTCTCCAGTGTGTGTTCGTATATGACCCACCAAATGTGCCTTCTGTGAAAAGGAAGAGCTACACAATTCACAAGAATATAATTTTTCTCCAGTGTGTATTCGCATATGTCGGTTCACATCAGACTTTCGTGAAAAGGCAGAGCCACACACTTCACAAGAATATGGTTTCTCTCCAGTATGCGTTTGCATATGCCCCATCAAATGTGACTTCTGGGTAAAGCAAGAACCACACACTTCACAAGAATATGGCTTCTCTCCAGTGTGCGTTCGCATATGCACCACCAAATCTGATTTTCGCGTAAAGGAAGAAACACACACTTCACAAGCAAAGGGTTTATCACCAGTATGCGTTCTCATATGCACACCCAAATTTGACTTCCGTGAAAAGGATGAGCCACACACTTCACAAGAATATGGCTTCCCTCCAGTGTTTGTTTGCACATGGCTTGCCGACTGAGCTTTCTCTTCAGTACAGGTTTTTAATGTTGAATTTTTAGTTAATTCATCTTCAGAAGTATCCAAAGAAATTTCTTTTTCTAAGGTCTCCATATTTTTCTTTGATTCCACAATAAATTAATCGAACAAATTCCCCCAAGGCTTTCCCCTAGTATGCGTTCGTATATGGACTAACAAATATGTCTTCTTTGTAAAGACAGATCCATACACTTCACAAGGATATGGCTTCACTCCAGTTCATAAAATATTTCATGTAAAAGGAAAAATCCTTTCTCTCCAGTTTATAGTGTATTTTTTGTTTTGACTTCAGTGAAGAAGATCACATTTCACAATATAAAGTTTGTCTTCAGTGGGTTTCATTACAAATGTTCTAAAATTGATGTTTGTAAAAAGAATATCCAGGAACTGTATATGTATCCATATATAATAATAATATTATATATCTAATATGAGGGTCATCCAAGGGGATTATTCTTTTTAAATCAAAATATTTTTTTTCCGAATTTTTTCAATAAATGTAAACTCTGCATTGTTTGGAATTGGTTGAGAGCAAAAATTATTCTATCACTTCAAAAATATTGGTTTTAAGTTTTTCATATTTTCTTCATTTCAGGTCACCAAAAAAATTATGATCCATTCAAATTCACCAAATGCTTTTAAACTGGAACATCTGTAAAGAAAAAATTTTAAAAAGTTAAAAAATCTTAACATCTTATTTAAAAAAAATAATATATTTTCTTTTTCTATTTTTGGGTCAGTAAAATGGTAATTCCTGTGTGTGGAGTTGAGTGAGGGAGAGGCTTTCTGTGATTGGATATACCAATCACGTGATGAGCCCAGATGTTTTGGCGTAAAATACCAAAAATAACAGAGAGACTCTGGACCAAATTTGATGAGGCAGCGACTTTAAATCCTCTCCAAGAAATCACCCTAAGATACCAGATATCTTCTGCACACCAGTAAATCCCTTAAACTCAACTTTATACACAGGAAGGACTTTATATTGTTACTCATTGTTTTATTTGTCTTTAATAAATTGTTAGAATTAAACTCATTTTTAATTCATTTATTTGTTGCTGTTAGTCTTAGAATTAAATGCTATACTAACACAATACTATCAAAAACATGTACATATAATGTTTTTATACACAAATTTATTTCATAATGAGTATCCTGTGTATGATACTAAACAGCATCTGATGGTGAAGTTTGAATTTTGGAGATCTGGAGATTGTGGAGTATCCTCTCATTGCCATTACTCCTAGGTCTACTCTAACCCAGAGTGATAGTACCTGTCAGGGTTTCATTTATGTGTCAAATAGATATCTTTGCAAGATAACAAAAATTATTTCTACCAATTTATTAATACACATAAAGTCAAGCAAATATATATATATATATATATATATATATATATATATAAGCAAGATTTGGCATTAAATAACCCACAAGGGTTGATATATCAACCTGTTGGATTATTTGTGGATATAAGCAATGCTATGATACACCACTTAAATTTATAGACTAAGCGAGGTCACATGGTTTAAACCTCAGCTAATCAACAGCCCGAATGCGTGGCTGGTTGACTACTTAATCACTGATACTGAGAGACGTCCATTTGCAATCGTTGACAAAGGATTTGCAAGGCTGAGGAGCACCAAGGAACAACCAAAGGATCGCGCTTTGTTTAACACAAAGGATCTCTGCTGGACAAGTGCTCTTGCTTGAAGCCTAAAGGATGGTTAATAAAATCATGACACAACTCGCCAACCAACTTTTATAATTAAGCAAGGCTAGATAACCCAGTCTGACCTACTATTTACTCCTATCTAGAGGGGAAACAGATGGATTCATGCTTTTTCCAAGAGCATTAGCAAAAAGTGAAACAGTCTCCCCTTCAGATTTGAACTCAGATCACCAATTTCATTTTCTATTACACTAACCACGTAAACCATAAAAAAAAAGAATATGTGTGACAAAACTACAACCCATGAAATAGAAAAAAAAAAAATTTGTGCCTCCATCCATGAAAATTATTTCCCATGTAGTAAATAAAGTTAGTGGTGTGGTCTATAGTGAAGCGCCACACCTACCATCAGATTCCTACTTATTGTGACTGAATTATCAAATAACATTTAAATCTTGAAGAAAGGTTAACAAAGGTTTATTACTCCTTAGGTACAAAAGATATGAATAAGATAGAGTTCAACATGCAATTCTTTAACAGTAATAATGAAATCTCTGTAGCAAGACTAGCTATTACTCAACTAATATTCTCGTATAGTTTGTATTATTTATGTGTTTCATTATAAGAGTCCAACTTTTTTATAGGGGAAATATCTTCCCTTACAACATTACTGTATCACACAGATCAGATTACCCAAGCTGTGCTACACATGTACTGAGTTGATGGGGACTGGTATTGAACCTGGAATCTTGTGATTCTTGGGTGAGTGAGCTAACCCAGCCCTCTACAACATATAAAAATCAAAGTAGCCTAGGTAGGTATTTACCTAACCCACTTGCCATGAGTAAGTCACAAGTATGGTGCATTTACTAAGGATCAAATTCACTATTCTGTCGTAATGGATTTGTAAGACTAGCTTGCTAACCATTAAACCATGATGGGATGCCTAAATAAATAAAAAATTAAATTAAAAAAAGCATGGAACAAATTTGCATGTCATGGTTGGTTGGTTGGATTTTATGGCATGTCAAACCTTGTTGGGTTATTTTATGCTGATGACATTTTGTTTTATTCATTCTTGATGATTACTGAAAATTAAAAAAAAATCAATTTGTTTAACACATTGTTAACTTATTTTCCTCTATTTAACCCATAACAGGTATTACCAACCCTGTTCTAAGTGGACCTGGGAGTAATGGCAATGAAGGGGTACTCCACAATACCCAGAGCTCCAGGATTGAAACTTGACCATGAGATACAGTTTAGCATCAAACTCAGGACATTAAGACCCCTCAGCCACTGCTTTCTAGCATATATATGATAAAAAGGGTTTGGGGGTTTTCCATAAGGAAAATAGGGTTGGGTCAATCATATAGGTGCTAGGGCTTGACATGGCCAGCCAATTGATCGAAGGAGGCCTCTCCGACTGCTCATCTAGCCTAAGTAAGGGCCTAAGTGGAGTGTTGAATATCATGGACTGCTTAGCTCCAGGTTCCATTCTTAAGTATCACGGGTCACCACACAGCCAACAGGTGGCCCCATTGGAAGGGTCTTACTCCTCTGGAGAGGTGCAGTCGGTGTATACTAAAACTCCAGTCAACAAAGCAGTTTTTCTTCTGGTATTTATGTACTCATGAAATACCTTTCTACTGTTACAATTTATGAGAGTCATAAAAATTGTTGACAGACCCTGTAGATTTTCCGTAACCATTGGGTTATGATTGGCATTTGGATGACCCCAACTGACTCCAGTACAGAGTAACATGGGAATAAATAGTTTTTAGAGTTTAGATTCAACCCGGCTGTCAGAGAGTTTAGACATGATAGTCTTCTTCTCGGGTTATCTCATCCACATGGAAAAGATTGAATCATGGGCTGATAAAATAAATAAACTTGATCAAGAAAAACATAAGTCTTGTTAGTTTTATTAAATGTTAAAAACAAGCAAAGCCCAGAAAAAAACCAGCCTTAGTAGAAGAATTAAGAAGAATGAAGAACAGAGAAGAAGCAGTAATGAAGTTACAAGAATCAAGTAAAACCATATCCTTTCTAAGTCTCAAATCTGTCTCTCTCTCATCTGAGAACTCTCTCACTCTTTGTATATCCGATGTGGGGTGTACAAATGTTTGTATACAACACTACTCTCCTCCCCTTATGTAAGGTACATTTTCTTTTGCCCATCAAAATGTGTATTATTTGAAAGAGAGATAGAAGGAAATGGATCATTTCAAGGCACCACACCTAACATTCTGAGTTTGTAAGAAAGAAATTTAAAGAATGAACTTACTGGGACAGTTCTTCTTATCCAGTTGTTGTCTCTGAGTTTTGGGTCATCGATTCAATAATTTGATGTCAGTCAGAGCATCAAAATAACCGCTCTACCATTGTGGCTTAAACCAGAAATTATTTGGCTTGCAGATGCAGCTTCTTAGATCATTGCTTGCGGCTGGACAAAAGAATCAGATGAAATGGCTAATTTAGTCTAGAAAATACATGTGAAGAAAATATCATGAACGACAAATTATAGCAAATATCATTTTATTGTCAGCAACGTTAACACAGACTTAGGATAAAGAGAGTGGTGGTGAATTGTATTGACAGGGATCCTTGCCAGTCAGTTGACAGGGTGTTTTTACATCTGAAAGTCACGTAAATTTGAATTTCTTTCTTCAAAATCCAAACTTTCAGAGCAAATCCCGAACGGTATAGCAATCTTTAAATTTCACAAATTTTATATGAAAATAATTTTGAAACCCTCTAATATTATGGACATAGTGATTTTTTTATTCTCTTATATTTTTTAACCAAATAGCCTTGAACTTTGCCCTATAATATTTTCGTTTCCACGGGTCCTAGAAACAAAAAAAAAAGAGACCCCGTTTGTACTTCCAGGTGTCTTCTAATTGAGAGCAAAATTTCAAGAATATTGATAAAGATTAGCCACTTTGATTTTGAAAAACAAAACAGCGTGTAAAATTTATCCTAAAAAAAACGGTCATATTTTAGTTTTCAGCTGTTGGACCGAAAATACAGTTTTAACTTGCAGTCAAAAATAATTCAATTGATGAAGACGAATAAAAATTCCATATTTAGAAAGATTATTCTATTCTCTTTCCAACCATATAAATATTTTTAAGATTGGTTTAGAAATACCCGAGAAATTACAAATTTAACTGATTAAGGTTGTAAATTTGAAAATGTCAGTGTTTTTCAGCTAAATGCTTGAATTGCTAGTCTGAATCCTTCGGTTGACTCACTGACTATCTGTTAGATGAAAATGTATGTTGCTTTTATGTGGACTCATCCTCTTTGTCTTGTTAGATTTTCACTTCTACACTCTTCTTAACATGTTCTGTCTGTATAGAAACTGGTAAGCTAAAAACAATATCAAACAGAATATTCAAAATATAAAAGGAGATTTAATAAGTTTTTTTGTCTTTGTAGAAGTATCAGCTGAATTTGATATTTCTAATTGTCTTGATTTATATAAACAATTTGTCAAGATAGATTTGACCATATGTATACTTATATTCACATAACCTGATTTTGTCTTGTTTTCATTGAATTACATTTAACACTGCCAAGTTACAAAACCAAAATGTAACCTGCTATTTTCAGACAGGCACATTTTCTGACTTGACCTTATGATCTCTCCCTCCCCCTGTCTCTCTATCTATATATACTTAAACATATCTATCTATCTATCTACCCCTCTCTCTCTCTCTCTCTCTATATATATATATATATATATATATATATATATATATATATTAAGACAATGTAAAAGCGTATTCATCTTAAAAAAGGAAAATTTCTAAAAAGAAAATTAGGGAACCCTTATAATTAGATATTTAATCTAAGTTGATATTTATTCTTTTTTTTTCAACCAATCTCATCAGAGAAATTCATTGATAGATGTTTTTGGACTTAAGATCAGGATTGTTGTTGAAAGAAAAATAATTTTTTTTTTTTTTTTTTTCGGTTCATAATTTCTGATTTCTCTTTCCTGATGAAAAAAAAAAAAAAAAAAAAAATTTTTTTCAACAACAATCCTGATCTTAAGTCCAAATATCTACCAATGAATTTCTCTGATGAGATTGGTGGAAAAAAGAATAAATATCAACTTAGATTAAATATCTAATTATAAGGGTTCCCTAATTTTCTTTTTAGAAATTTTCCTCTTTTAAGATGTTTACGCTTTTACGTAGTCTTATTAAATTTTGTACCCATAAAAAACTCTTTATATATATATATATATATATATATATATATATATGGAGACGCGTGGCATAATGGTTAGAACCATGGGAAATGGACTTCTGTTTGCATTTCACATAGCGCTAATACCCTTGGGAAAGGTATGAATCCATATATTCTCCCCCCAGCTATGGGTAAAATAGTAGGGCAGACTGGGCTCTTTAACCTTGGGTAGGTAACCAGTCTAGGAGAGGGATAACTCTGAACTCAAAATTCCTGAGGTCAGTCGTTGATTGTGTTTGTGGCATTCCTTGTGCACCAATTCTTTCCTATCGACTGTGCCAAAAAGTGCAGAATGGTCCAACACAAGCCTTCACCACTATAAACAAATCACTGTGTTGGTTGTTCAATGATTGAACACTCATGTGTTGAAAATCATTTTATTTAAACTTGTGGTTTTTCAAATTTCTCACTATACTACATACTGTCAGATTCACTTCCATTTCTCTTCACACATACACACACACACACATATATATATATATACACACACACAGTGATGCTGATAGCTTTTTGATTTAGTGTGTCCTGGGACACACATATTTACTTTGAATGAGTCCCTGGAAAAATTTATGTGTCCCAACTAAAACTGTCTAACTCCTACCTTGTAACCTATCCTGTGTAATTCATTTCTAAGAAACTATTGTCACACCTATCATCAGCTCCCCACTTTACAGATACAAGCTGTGCAAATCCTGTGCTGAGTGGGGTGTAGGCTGGTATTGAAACCAGAACTTTGAAGCTCATATATTGATGCTCTACTGGCTGAGTTAAATCGGCCATAATAGAAAAATTCAAAAACAATTTATATCATAAAAAAGAATTTTAAAAACAAAACTGATATCAGAACAAGTTTTTTTGCTTAAAAAATAAAAGATTATTACACTTTTGGGTTTTCATATGATTAGATATCTCAAAACCAATATTGTTTTGTACATTAATGCTATAATCAAACAGTCATAAAAAAAGGTTATTTTTTGTTATCAAAAAGTAGAAATTATTGTTTTTCAGGGTTACTCTAGCAATTACATAAACTAGTAAAAGTATGTGCCCCCTATGGGCAAGTATTTAAATTTCAATGTAATAAAATATTATATTAAATTAAAAAGACTAACAAAACTAAATAAAAATGAATCTAAAAATATTATACTTAATGTTATTTTAATTGATTTCTATTTAAGTGTGACGGAAAATGAGAAAGGAAAAAGAGCAAGATATTGTCTTGCCTGCCGGGATCGAACTCGCGTCCTCCCGCATGCAAAAACAAATGTGATTTGGGCACTGGATGGACGCGAGTTTCGACTGATGTGCCTGGATGTTTGGGTAAATATGGTCATAAATAACAAGTAAGTCGAGCGCTGGGCAGTCAGCAGAAGCAGTCGACAATGAAGTGCTTTGCGAACGACCCAGTAAAGAAATGCGATTTTGAACTGCTAAAGATTATTTCGACTACGACGACGGATTTTCCAGCTGCTAGACGAAGACGAAGAATGTGTTGACCACAAGAAAGTCTGGCTTGTGAGAAGACGGAGAACTCGCTTGTTTTTGGGTCCCCTCAGCAGGAACTTCTTGATTCGAATATCTATTTCCCCCCACATATTTTCCCCCCTTCTATAATAAGATTATATATAGGATTGCTTTTAATATATTTAAGAATAACATGATAGTATTAGAAATCAGTAACAGCACATAACTATTTATTAAACCCAGTTTTGTTAAAATCATTATGCAAATTATTCCCACCATATGTAAATCTTTATTTCTTAGAGATATATAACACACATTTCATGATTTTAAATGCATTAGTAATATGGGCTCTTCGGGGGCCTGTGTTTATTAATGAAATTAACAGTGTTGATCCCAGGGGGCTATCCCCCCAGGCAACACCTGCCCCCTCAATTTAAAGGGGCAAGGCTGAGTTTATTGCCCAGTGCCTGAAGTGCTCCCCTTGAGGGGGTATGCCGACCACCCATGAGCTTCAGCTTGTGGGTGGGACCACATAAAAATGTCCTTGTGTCACGCCCTCATAAGTGGGATGCGAGACAAAAACCATAACATGAGGCCTGTGGGTCTGGTGGTTTCAGCCACTGGACTATTAATGTAAATTAATGGCGTGATCCCAGGGGGCCTTCCCCCCAGGCAACACCTGCCTCCTTGATTTAAAGGGACAGGACTTGAGGGGGGAATGCTGACAGGATCTACACATTTTTTGCATTCGCTATCCCATGATCCCACATAAATAGGGCCGTGTGCCTGACCTACATATGTCAGATGCAAGGAAAATACCTTAATAAAATAGGGTCTGTGGGTCTGGTGTCTACTTGACATTTAATAAAATTAACAGCATGATCCCAGGGAGCCATCTCCTTAGGCAATACCAACCTCTTGATTTAAATGGGTAGGGCTGAATTTATTGCCCAATACCTGTGAAACCCACATTGAGTGTAATGCCGAGAGGAACCACACACTTTTTGTGCCTGCTATCTCATGAACTTCAGTTCGTGGGTAGCCCCACATTAATTGGATCTTTTGTCTGATTGGCATAAGTGGGATGCGCAGTAAATAATGCATTAATAATATGGGCAGTTTTGCAGCAAATTTAACTCAGCTAGACTTTAATAGAAACATCATAAATGAATAAGATGCTAATTATGATTAAATAAGAATTGTTGAGAATATATCTTAAATAACTAAGGAAATTGTGATGTCAGTGGTGATGTAGTTTCAGTTACAGACAGACATCTATATAATGTCCATTACAATAAGATTTATGTTTATATATTTTTGAAAAATATTTTTAAATTTAAAAAAATAATTCTATCATTTTTTTAAAACTTTCATTTTTAATTAAGCATCCATTATTGTAAAAATGAAAGGAAATGTATATTGCATCTTATTATAATGGAGATTCAGTGTCTGTCAGTCGGTAACCGAAACTACATCGCTGCTTATGTCATAATATCCTCAGAAAATCTGTCAGTTTATCAATGAGTGTTTAATTTATAGTCAAAATGATTAATAGAATAAATCTTATTTCTTAACAATGTCTGCTATGAAAATCCAAGTTAGATTTGCCTCCAAGCAGCTCATGTTATTGGTGCATTTAAAATTCTGCAATGTGTCTTATATATCATTAAGAAATAAAGGTTTACATAATATATGGTGCAGTTAATTTGCATACTGGTTTTAACAAAACTGGGTTTAACAATTAATTACTTGGTGCTACTGATATCAAATATATTCTTTCTTTCTTATATTTTTTTCTGTATAATATGCCTATTTCCTTTCTTTATAATAAAAACAGAATGGTCCATTATTTAGCTGAGGTGGCGACACCTATAAGAAATAAGAATTCGGAGGATAAGCAACACCAGATAATCAGGATTTACATTTTAGCATTTCATCTTGGATGATTTGGACAGTTTCATTTTTAACCAGAGGGTGTTGCAAGATGATAACTGTCATACAATTAAGGAACATGAGTATTAATATATAAACAAATACCTAGACCTTGCTAGAGAATTGAAAGAACTGTGAAATATGAGGGTGAAAGTGATACCAAAAGTTTAGAAAAGAGACTAGAGGAACTGGAAATCAGAGGAAGAATTGAGACCATCAAGACAACAACATTGTTGAAATCAGCTAGAATACTCAGAAGAGTCCTGGAGACCTGAGGAGACTTGTTGTCACTCAGACTCCAGTGATAGAACATCAGCCTTCTATCATGCATGATAAGAAGGGTTGGAGGTCTACCATAGGAGCAATTAAGAAATATGTTTGGGACAATCATTTAAGCGCTAGGGCTTGATATGACCAGCCAATTGATCTGGCCAAAGTGAATATTCTGGTTGGTTGGTTAGATTTTACGGCATGTCAACCCTTGTTGGGTTATTTTATGCAGAAGACATTTTGTTTTATTCATTCTTGATGGGTATTCAAAATTTTTTAAATACAATTTTTTTTAAACATATTTTTTAAAACTCTAATTTTTTCTATTTAATCCATAGATAAAACCCTAACAGGTACTACCAGTATGGGTTAGGGTGAACATGGGGGTTAGGGTGAACATGGGAGAAATGGTGATGAAGGAATACTCCACACTCCCCAGAGCTCCAGAATTGGAACTTCACCATTAGATACAGTTTAACGTCGTATCCAGGACACTAAGATCCTAAGCCACCATCTGCTAGCACATATAGGATAAAAAGGGTTGAGAGTTTGGGGAATATGGTCAGGGCAATCATATAGATGTTAGGGCTTGATGTGACTAGCCGATTGATTGGAGGGTGTTTCTCTGCTTGTCTTGCCCAAATGGATATTATTAGAAGCACCTCTTTTTTTCAAATTTTAATAAAAAAAAAAAAAATCTATTTTGAAAGATTGGTTAAAGGAAAATATATTTGGTAATTTATGAGGAAGTGCGTCCCGGTCTCCTGCCTCAAAAATTGCTACCCGGTGACTATCAAAATAAACGACCCCAGCTCATCGTAATTCTTGTTTATTTATCGTAATTTGTCATAATTCTTGTTTAGATATGAAGATGGATATATAGTTTGGAATAGACTTAGATAGATAGATAAATAAACAAAATAATATAGATAGATATGAACAAATGAAGATAGATAGATATTTTCGACAAGTAAATGTATTGGGGGGGGGGGGTCGCATCTTTTTTTGTCGTAATTCTTGTTTATTTAAACTAAAAAACAAGACATTAAACAAACTTGAATAAAAAAATATCTTAGTATTTAAAGTAATATAGATAGATATGAACAAATTGAGATAGATAGATAGGTATGAAGATGGATAGTTTTGAATAGACTGAGCTGGGTCGTTATTTTAATAGTCACCGGGTAGCAATTTTTGAGGCAGGAGACCGGGACGCATTTCCTCATAAATTACCATATATTTTTCTTATGAAGTTGGAAAATGACTAATTTTTCATTAAAAAAAATTAAACGAAGCAAGTGGCTCTAAAGTGGGGGTTCATTTCACAATATCTTTATGCTAGTAAACTGAACCCTGATTTTGTGTCCACCTTTCTGCAAATATGCAAAACTAAAATAATGAAGTTAAAAGTTACATTTTCATTTCTACCTGTAAAAAGATTTTAAAAATTATGTCCGCATCGCACCCATATTACTTTTGCTAATTTTAGGAACTTTTTCGTTAGTCTTAACTACCAGAAAAAAAAATTTCACAATGGGAATTTCTAAGTTTGATCATTAAAAAAAAAAAATCTTCTGATAGAGATAATAACCTGGGATTAAAAATTAGGTTAAGACCTCCATATCCTCCACCTTAATTCATAGTCGCAGAGGGGGAAAAACAAAACAAAACAAAGATACAAGTTTTTTGTTCTTATTAGGCTTCCATACTCGAACAATGGGCAAACGAAAAATAGACGCTAGGTGTATAAAAACGGACATAAAATCTGGGGTCCAATTATGAGTTAAATTTACATAGTAAAAAATTTACTTAAATGTAAAAGTCAGGGTCTACATTAACATTGAACATCCGGTGACATACAGAGTCCATAAACTCCGTGTGCATTTTAAAGAATTTTAAAATTTAAAACGCACACGGATTTTGTAGACACTCTATATATATATGTTATGTGTGCGCAGGCATATGTGTACCATATAATATATATATATAAATATATTTTATGAATCCAATGCTCGAGCCAAGTTAAAATAATAACTCTATTGTCAATTGAACCCCCACTTTAAAACCATCTCACTCGTTTTTAATAATTCCTTGTTTAAATTAAATCTTTCTCTAAAATGAAAGTGATTACAAAACAGAGCAAATCAAACTACATAGGAAGAACATATTTTCTGACGAAATTATGGTACTTTATTTAAAACGGAGAATTAAAAATAAAATAAAATAAAGAGTACTGTCGACAAGCATTATTAGTACCATCAAAGCAACGTTCTTGATTTAAATAAAAAATGTTTTAGTTTATAATTACACAAAAGTATATTTATTTGTTTATAATTTCGTACTATCTAACACTTAAATCAAAATCAAAACTAAAAAAAAGAAAAGAAAAAAAGAAAGATATCTAAATTATTCTAGCAGTTTTGATTAAAAATTTTTCCACCATAATTGCTAATTAATTAATCAATTGGAGGAAAGATGAAATATTTTCGTATATTTTCCCCCCGTGTTAAATTCCTCTTTTTTTGTAAGTCAATAAAACGTCTTTTTCTGTAAATATACACTTTTTATTTGTAAACAAATAACTAAGAAAATATTAAAATTACCCCTTTTTGTCTTTTTATCGTCTGATTTCTTTTTCTTTATTATAGAAAAATAAATACGACGAATAAATAAATTTCGTATTTATTTAAAGAAATTAAATGAATGTTTACTTACTTCGATCTTTCTGTTTTATTTCGTCTGATTTCTTTTCTTTAGAAAAATGCGACATCAGATTAAAAAGGGGGGGGGGCAAAAGAAATTTAAAATAAATAAATGTTTTCTGGTCAAAATTATTATTAAAACTTTATTAGAGCAGACATTTACGATCGATGAAAATCTCTTCTAAAGAAGAAAGCTCAAAGGGAGGTAATTCATAAAAACTAAGAAAAAAGATTTGAATTTTTTTAAACCTTAAAAATAATGATTGATTAAATTTAACAAACGACATATAAACCCATTTTGTGTTATTTCATGCATAGAGTTTATAGTTAGCTGGTTGTTTTACGACAGATCAACACTATTCGGGTTATATAATGCAAATCAATCATTTTCATATCAGGTTGCTTAAAATACCTGCTTTGTGCTTTAAATGATCACCATTTAAAGTATTGAACAGGCTCATTGGTGCTTATCTTCAGTGATCTAGTAAAACTCGTACTTTCAACGTGACTTGGAGCTCTAAGGTAATGTGTGTACCCCCTCATTAATATTACTCCAGGTCCACTCTGAACCTGGAGTGGTAGTACCTGTAAGGTTCACATCCTATGGGTTCAATAGATAAAAAAATGAGTTTTGAAAATGTTGAATCCCAACAAGAATGAATAAAACAAAAATGTTTTTGGTATAAAATAATCCAACAAGGGTTGTAATGCCGTAAAAATCCAACTAAGTTCAAATGAAAAATCCTTTTTTATATGGTGTGAAGGCTGTGCTGTAGCATTTTTAAAACATTTCTTCAACAACCTCAAATCTTGCTACTGAGATGAATTTCCAGTTTAGAAAAAAAAAATGTAATTGTGTTAGTATAAATTTAATTCTAAGACTAACAGCAACAAATAAATGAAATTAAACTTAGTTTAATTCCTAACAATTTATTAAAGACAATAAACAATGAGTACAATATAAAGTCCTTCCTGTTATTGTGTTAGTATAGCCTTAATTCTAAGACTAACAGCAAGACTAACTCCTGACACTATAATTTGTATTTAAAAAATACAAATTTCGCCGGGAGGAGAAAATAACATAAAAAAAGAAAATACCAAATCATTTGTACCACCTAAAATATCAGTTGTCACTATTGTAAATGGCCAAGAAAAAAATACTGAAAGAGTAGCTTAAGCTTAATATACTAAAGTGCTCTATACATTTGAGTAGAGCAAATTATGCACTATCATATATATATATAATATATTATATATATATATATATATATATATATATATAGGGCCGGTTTAGCTCAGTTGGTAGAGCGTTCGGCTAGAAACCACAGTTTCCCTTAGTTTTCGATATTGGTCCCTCCGCCAACTCAGCATTATGAGTAGCACAGGGATCTGTGCAGTAAAGTAAGGAGCTGATGGTAGGTGTGGCGCTCCACCTCAGATACCAAAAACAATCTCCTTCGTCTAGCACTATTGAAAAGGGGATAGACTCCCTCGCTGACTGGCTGATACCGACTTTAGGCCGCCCCGACGACTTATATATATACATATATATTTAGCGCTAATACCCTTGGGAAAGGTATGAATCCTACTCTCTCTCCAGCTATGGGTAAATAGTAGGGCAGACTGGGCTCTTTAACCTTGGTTAGGCAACCGGTCTAGGAGAAGGAAAACTCTGAATTCAAACCTGCTGAACTCTGCTTAATAAATTGACCTTGTGTTGCATCCTGCTCGTGCGGAGGGGTTGGTATGTATGTATATATATATATATATATATTATGGTATGTAATTAATATTTATTAGGTAAAGAATAACAAAAGACTTAGAGATTTAGCATTATAGTCTATTTCAGGAAGCTATAGACTATAATGCTAAATCTTAAGTCTTTGTTATTTCTTTACTTATATATTTGCTCTATGACTCTAACATTAAGAGTACACATTGAGCTCTCACTGCGCTTGGTTTGTTTAAAATAAAACTCTGTGTTATAAGAAAGATTTCTTCTCTGGACTTTTGGATTATATGTATATATATATATATATATATATATATAATCTATATATATATGTGTGGTGTGTGTGTGTGTATTTGGGCAGCATTCTTTCATTTATACATGTAAATTACAAAACAAAACAAAACCAAGTCGCAGTTTGAGAGCTCAAACATGTTGTACTCTTAATGTTAGAGTCATCAGAGCAAATATATAAGTAAGGAAATAACAAAAGACTTAGAGATTAGCAATTATAGTCTTAGCTCCCTGAAATAGACATAATGCTAAATCTCTAAGTCTTTTGTTATTTCTTTACTCATTATATATATATATATAATAATACATACATATATATATATATTATATATATATACATACATACCAACCCCTCCGCACGAGCAGGATGCAACACAGGTCAATTTAATTAAGCAGAGTTCCGCAGGTTTGAATTCAGAGTTTTCCTTCCACTAGACCGGTTGCCTAACCAAGGTTAAAGAGCCAGTCTGCCCTACTATTTACCCATAGCTGGAGAGAGAGTAGGATTCAATACTTTCCCAAGGGTATTAGCGCTAAATATATATGTATATTATATAAGTCGTCGGGGCGGCCTAAAGTCGGTAATTCAGCCAGTCCAGCGAGGGAGTCATCCCTTTCAATAGTGCTGACGAAGGAGATTTGTTTTTTGGTATCTGAGGTGGAGCGCCAACACCTACCATCAGCTTCCTTACTTTACTGCACAGATCCCTGTGCTACTCATAATGCTGAGTTGGCGAGGGACCAAAATAATCGAACTAAGAACTTGTGGTTTCTAGCCGAACGCTCTACCAACTGAGCTAACCCGCCCCTATATATATATATATATATATATATATATATATATATATATATATATATGATAGTAAAGCATAATTGCTCTACTCAATGTAATAGAGCACTTTAAGTATATTAAGCTAAGCTACTCTTTCAGTAATTTTTTTCTTTGGCCATTACAATAGTGACAACTGATTATTTTAGGTGGTACAATGATTTGGTATTTTTCTTTTTTATGTAATTTCTCCTCCCGGCGAAAATTTGTATTTTTTAAATACAATTATAGTGTCAGGAGTTAGTCTTGCTGTTAGTCTTAGAATTAAAGGCTATACTAACACAATAACAGAAGGACTTTATATTGTTACTCAAATTGTTTTATTTTGTCTTATAAATTGTTAGAATTAAACTAAAGTTTTAATTCATTTATTTGTTGCTTGTTAGTCTTAAGATTAAATATTATACTAAACAATACATTTTTTTTTTCTAAACTGGAAATTCATCTCAGTAGCAAGATTTTGAGGTTGTTGAAGAAATGTTTTAAAATGCTACAGCACAGCTTCACAACATAATGAAAAAGGATTTTTCATTTGAACTTAGTTGGATTTGCGGATTACAAACGCCTGTTGGATTATTTTATACCAAAAAACATTTTTGTTTTATTCATTCTTGTTTGGGATTCACATTTTTCCAAAACTCATTTTTTTATCTATTGAACCATTAGATGTGACCTTACAGGACTACCACTCCAGGTAGAGTGGCCTGGGGAGTAATATTATGAGGGGGTACTACACATTACCTTAGAGCTCCAGTCACGTTTGAAAGTACGAAGTTCCTTACTAATCACTGAAGATAAGCACCAATGAGCTGTTCAATACTTAAATGGGTGATCATTTAAGCACAAGTCAGGTATTTTAAGCAACCTGATATGAAAATGAATTGGATTTGGCATTATATAACCCGAATAAGTGTTGATCTGGTCCGTAAAACAACACTAACTATAAACTCTATGCATGAAATAACACAAAATGGTTTAATATACTGTCGTTAAATTTAATCATCATTAATTTTTAAGGTTTAAAAAAATTCAAATTTTTTTTCTTAGTTTTTATGATTACCTCCCTTGAGGCTTTCTTCTTTAGAGAGATTTTCCATCGATCGTAAATGTCTGCCTCTAATAAAGTTTAATATATTTGAACCAGAAAACATTTATTATTTAAATTTCTTTTGCCCCCCCCCTTTTTAAATCTGATGTCGCATTTATTCAAAGAAAAGAAATCAGAGAAATAAAAACAGAAAGATCGAAGTAAGTAACATTCATTTTAATTTCTTTAAAATAAATACGAAATTTTAATTTATTCGTGTTATTTATTTTTCTATAATAAGAAAGAAATCAGACGATAAAAAGACAAAAAGGGGTAATTTAAATATTTTCTTAGTTATTTGTTTTACAAATAAAAGTGTATATTTACAGAAAAGACGTTTAATTGACTTACAAAAAAGAGAATTTTAACACGGGGGGAACAATATACGAAAATATTTCATCTTTCCTCCATTGGATTTTAATTAATTAGCAATTATGGTGGATTTTTAATCACACTGCTCACCGAATAATTTAGATATCTTTCTTTTTTCTTTCTTTTTTTTTTTAGTTTTGATTTTGATTTAAGTTTGTTAGATAGTACGAAATTATAAACAAATAAATATACTTTTGTGTAATTATAACTAAAACATTTTATTAAATCAAAAGAACGTTGCTTTGATTGGTACTAATATGCCTTGTCGACAGGTTCTCTTTATTTTATTTTATTTTTAATTCTCCGTTTTAAATAAAGTACGCATAATTTCGTCAGAAATATGTTTCTTCCTATGTAGTTTGATTTGCTCTGGTTTTTGTAATCACCTTTCATTTAGAGAAAAGATTTAATTTTAAACAAGGAATATTATTAAAACGAGTGAGATGTTTTAAAGTGGGGGTTCAATTGACCATAGAGTTATTATTTTTACTTGCTCGAGCATTGATTCATAAATATATATTTATATATAATAATATTATATGGGTAACACATATGCTGCGCAACACATACATATATACATAGAAGTGTCTACAAAATCCGTGTGCGTTTAAATTTTAAAATTCTTAAAATGCACAACGGAGTTTATGGACTCTTGTATGTCACCGGATGTTCAATGTTAATGTAGACCTGACTTTTACATTTAAAGTAAATTTTTTACTAATGTAAAATTTAACTCATAATTGACCCCAGATTTTATGTCCGTTTTTATAGCACCTACGTCCGGGGCTACTCATCATCAATTATTATCAAACCCCAACAATAGTTATTCCTAAGCTCGCCTAAGTTGTGGCACAAGGGCCTAAAGTACATGGACCCCAGTGAAGAAGCGAACCTCACTAACAATAGTCTTTCTAATCCATTGTTAACAATTACACAACACAAGGTTTCTCATCTAGTTCTTCTTTAGTTATTACCCAGCATATATATAATCAGAAAGTTACGCTGAAAAGCAACGGTTCTCACAAGATCACCAAAGTTAAGCAGTGATGACCAGTTCAATACTTAGAATGGGTGACCATCTAAGCATCAGCAGGTATTGTAAGAAACCGAATATCAAAATGAACTTGATTTAACAAATAACCAACCAGAAGCCACACTGAAAGGGCACTAGTTCTCACTAGATCACTGAAGTTAAAGCAGCGATAAGCCTGCTCAATACTTAGATGGAGTGACCATTTTAAGCAACAATAGGTACTTAAGAAACCGAATATTAAAATGACTTTATTCGGCATTAAATAACCTGTATGGGGATTTATTATGCCATAAACCACCAACTAACCAACAACCAGAATGCTGAAAAGCTCTAGTTCTCACAATCCACAGAAGTTAACAGCAATGAGCCTGTTCAAAAACTAATGGCAATAAAACCTTGAGGCCTGGTGTGCCATATCCCAACAAAGCTCAGTAAAATATTACCACGTCAGTTTCCTCGGAGAAAAAGTAAATAAACTAAAAATTATTTCATTATAACGTCTGACAATACTAGTATGTTCGAGCGTATTAATTTTTCATAATTTTTCCCTTTTAAAATAGTAAAATATTACTACCATATCAGTCGAACACAAAACGAAGCTCATTGCGCGGATAGTGTTTACAAATTGTATGGATCCTACGACATTCCTCTTTTTGAGGCACTTGGCATATAACCCAGCCCTCCCCTTTTAGAGAGGGGACAGATGCTGCCTGGGGTTCTGACCCCTGGGTCACGATGATGTTAAATATCTTACCGGTCCAATGGCCACAAACCACTGGACACAGTCTTTGAAGTGAGGGTAATTATTGAAAAACACAGTATTATACTGACGTCCCACCATGTCAGTCGAACACAAAGATCATTTATAGTGGAGGATCACACCACAAAACTGAAGCTCATGTGGGGCTCATGTGTTTAAAATGTCAAACATTTGAAGCATTCCAACCATAAAAGTTTTTTGTTTTTAAATTTTTTATTTATTTATATTTATTTTTAAAAAATGAAATTTGAACTGAGTTAAATACGTTTTTGATTGCAAAAGAAAAAGGTACAAATAGATTCAGAATATTCACATCGTTAATGTTTACTGTAATAAATAAATAAAATAAATAAAAAAAAAAAATATTAAAAAATTACCCTTTTTTTTTATTAATTAAAAACTTTTAAATCAAAGGAAGAGAAAACATTTTTTAAAATAAATTTAAAAGTTTTGTTTGCTTTTCAATAATTACTTCAGAAATATTCATACATCCTTAATGGGTACTGTACAAATTAAACTATTTAAAAAAATACTCTTTTTTATTTAGATCTAAAAAAAAAAAAAAAAAAAAAGGAACAAACGACATTTTAAAATTGAAATAAAATTTGTTTGATTGTTTCTTAATAGAAATAATTTTAAAAAAATGATACACAAGACTCTTTTTGATTTGAGACTAAGTTTTTTCCCTCGACAAAGAACAGAACATAAAATCTTTATTTAAATTTTCAAATATGAATAAATAAAAAAATAATGAATGAATAGTAAATAAATAAATGTCTCTAAATTATCATGAAAAGGATAATTAAAAAAAAACAACATTTTTTATTTATTTATAGACATTAATTTTTTATTCTTTATTTTAGATCACTTCGTTTCTCTACACAGCCCAATGTGAGGGCTATCTGAAACGAAGCAGACCCCCTGGGGGAAAAAGAGGTTCTTTGTCTATTTTTTAGTCAAACCTTCAGTCCAATGACAAAGCAATTCAGAGAGGATAGAAATACAAATTAAATCCTAATTAATAAAATTAAAAAATAGTGTCTTCTGTCCCTTTCAATTTTAATATTAAACACGAAAATAATTTCTTTTGTAAACAATTTCACGAACAGAAACAAAGTCTATAGAAACAGAAAACAAAGAAAATAGCAAATAGCTCGTCTTTTTTTCAGACAAATAAAATAGTTTTAAAAATAAAGAAAATATGAAAAAATGTTTTTTAAAAATTCATTTTTTTCTAATTAAAATAAATTAAATGTATTTTTCCACTTACCTTTTCAGATGAGAAATTAAATGCAATTTTTAAAAATATTAAGTTATAACGTTCTTGTTCTTGTGTTCAAATATTTTCTTTAAAATTAGTTGTGAGGATTCTTAGTTCAATTTTAAAACTTTTTCTGTTTTGTTTCGTTAATTTATAATTAATGTTGAAAAAAAATCACCAAATAAAACTAAATTAAGAATTGAAAAAACACGGTTGAAAATATTTAAAGAAATCTTTCAGCTAACCAGAATATAAGAAAAAGAAATGAGGCGGTGTTAAATCACATTATTGTCCCCCGTAGTTAAAAAAAAGGCCTCAGACGCTCGATATAGAAATAGAATTGGCGGACACGAATTCAAATCCTGAACGAGGGCTGTCTGCATTTCACATAGTGCTAATACCATTTGGGAAAGGTATGCATTCTACCTATCTCTTTCCACCTTGGGATACTGGAAGATTATTGATTAATTTCTTGGGTAATTTAGACACCTAAGTAAAAAAAAAAAAAAACCACAAAAAACAAACTCTAAAACATTTGTGTTGTAATGGTTTTGTCAAAGGAAATGGACAAGTGAATCAAGTTAAAATCCTGACGAGTGTCTGCAGTTCAATATAGTCTAATTACACTTGGGAAAGGTATTGCATCCAACTACTCTGCTTCCAGCTATAGGTAAAATAGTAGGGGAGACTTGTGCTCTTTAACATTGGTTAGGCTCAGTCTAGAAGGCATACTCTGAATTTCAAACCTGTTAAACTCTGCTTAAGAAATTGATTTTATGCACCATCCTACTCAATGCAAAGTTGGTATATCTATCTATCTATCTAATCTATCTATCTATCTATATTATTATATTATATTATAATATAGACAAAAATGAATAAGACAAAATGTGGAATAAGACAAAACATTTTCACTATAAGCAAATGTGGAAATCCCAGGGTCTGCTCTGACTCAGAGTGTAGTACCTGTTAAGTCTATCTCCATCAGAAAGTTTAACCTAATAGAAAAAAGAACTGAGGTTTAACAAGAATGTCTTTGAAAAAAATTTGAGTTTGAAAAAAAAAATGAATACTCAAGGACAAAACGTTTTCACCATAAAGTTAACCGACAGTTCTTTGCATTTTGGGATTCCAACATTTGCTTATAGTGAAAATGTTTGTCTTTATTCATTTTTGTCTTATTTCATTTTTGTCTATTATATAATATATATATATAAGATTTAGATTAGATTAGAATAGATAGATAGATAGATATACCAACTCCTTTGCATGAGTTTAGGATGTGCATTAAAGATCAATTCTTAAGCAGAGTTTAACAGGTTGAATTCAGAGTTTCCTTCTAGACTGATTTGCCTAACCAATGTTTAAAGGCACAGTCTCCCCTACTATTAACCTATAGCTGGGAAGCAAGGAGTTAGTTGGATGCATACCTTTCCCAAGTGTATTAGACCTATATGAACTGCAGAACAAACTCGTTCCAGGATTTAACTTGATCACTGTGTCCATTTCCTTTGACAATAACCATTAACAACACCAAATGTTTTAGAGTTTGTTTTTTGGGTTTTTTTTTTTTTTACTTAGGTGTCTAAATACCCAAGAAAAATTTTAATCAATAATCTTCCAGTATCCCAAGGTGGAAAGAGGAATAGGTAGATGCATACCTTTCCAATGGTATTAGCACTATGTGAAATGCAGACAGCCCCGTTCAGGATTTGATCGGTGTCGCCAATTCTATTTCCTATTATCGAGCGCCTGAGCTTTTTTTTTAACACGGGGGACAAAATTTGTGATTAACACCGCTCATTTTCTTCTTATATCTGGTTAGTGAAAAGATTTCTTTTAAAAATATTTTCAACGTGTTTTTTTTCAATTTCTTAATTTAGTTTTATTTTGGTGATTTTTTTTTCAACATTATTTTATAAATTAACGAACAAAAACAAGAAAGTTTTAAAATTTGGACTAAGGAATCCTCACAAACTAATTTTATTAGAAAATATTTGAACACAAGAACAAGAACGTATACTTAATATTTTTAAAAATTGCATTTATTCCTTCTATCTGAAAGGTAAGTGGAAATATACATTTAATTTATTTTTAATTAGAAAAAATGATTTTTAAAAAAACATGTTTCATATTTTTCTTTTATTTTTAAAACTATTATTTGTCTGAAAAAAAGACAAAGCTATTGCTATTTTCTTTTGTTTTCTGTTTCTATAGACTTGTTTCTGTTTTCGTGAATTAAAAAATTTGTTTACAAGAAAATTATTTTCGTGTTTAATATTTAAATTTGAAGGTACAGGAAAGACACTATTTTTTTAATTTTATTTAATTAGGATTTAATTTGTATTTCTTTATCCTTCTCTGAATTGCTTTGTCATTTGGACTTGAAGGTTGACTACAAAATAGACAAAAGAAACCTCTTTTTCCCCCAGGGGGTCTGCTTCGTTTTCAGATAGCCCTCACATTGGGCTGTGTAGAGAAACGAGTAGATCTAAAAATAAGAATAAAAATTAAATGTCTATAAATAATAAAAAATGTTGTTGTTTTTTTAATTTTCTTTTCATGATTAATTTTAGAGGACATTTATTTATTTACTATTCATCATTTATTTATTTTATTTATTCATATTGAAAATTTAAAATAAAAAAGATTTTATGTTCTGTTCTTTGTCGAGGGAAAAAATTAGTCTCAAATCAAAAAGAGTCTTGTGTATCATTTTTTTAAAATTATCTATTTTAAAGAAACAATCAAACAATATTCATTTAAAATGTCGTTTGTTGCTTTTTTTTTTTTTTTTTTTTAAGATCTAAATAAAAAAAGAGTATTTTTTTAAATAGTTTAATTTTGTACCAGTACCATTAAGGATGTATGAATATTTCTGAGAATTATTGAAAGCAAACAAACTTTTATTTAATTTTTTAAATTGTTTCTCTTCCTTTGATTTAAAAAAGTTTTTAATTAATAAAAAAAAGGGTAATTTTTTAATATTTATTTATTTATTTATTTATTTATTTATTTATTACAGTAAACATTAACGATGTGAATATTTCTGATCTTATTTGTACCTTTTTCTTTTTGCATATCAAAAAACAGTATTTACCCACTCAGTTCAAATTTATTTAAAAAAATAAATAAATAAATAAATAAAAAATTTTAAAACAAAAAAAACTTTTATGTTGGAATGCCTTCAATGTTGACATTTTAAACACATGAGCCCCACATGAGCTTCAGGTGTGTGATCCTCCACTATATGATCTTTGTGTTCGGACTGACATGGTGGGACGTCAGTAAATAATACTGTGTTTTCATAATTACCCTCACTTCAAAGACTGTGTCCAGTGGTTGTGGCCATTGGACCGGTAAGATATTTAACATCATCGTGATTCCCAGGGGTCAGAACCCCCAGGGCAGCATCTGTCCCCTCCTCTAAAAGGGAGGGCTGGGTATATTGCCAAGTGCCTCAAAAGAGGAATGTCGTAGGGATCCATACAATTTGTAAACCACTATCCGCGCATTAGCTTCGTTTTGTGTTCGTCTGATTATGGTAGTAAATATTTACTATTTTAAAGGGGAAAAATTATGAAAATTTAATACGCTCGAACATACTAGTATTGTCAGACGTTATAAACTGAATATTTCTAGTTTATTTACTTTTTCTCGAGGAACATCACGTGGTAATTATACTAAGTTTGTGAGATATGGCACACAGGCCTCAGGTTGCTTGCCCATGCTTAAGTTAAGTTTGAACAGGCTCGTTGCTGCCTTAACTTCTGTGATTTAGTGAGAACTAGTGCTTTTCAGCATTTTCTGGTTGGTTGGTTAGTTTGGTTGGTTTATGGCATATAAATCCCATATGGGTTATTTAATGCCGAATAAAGTCATTTTAATATTCGGTTTCTTACAGTACCTGTTGTTGCTTAAATGGTCACCCATCTAAGTATTGAGCAGGCTTATCGCTGCTTAACCAGTTCTCACTAGACTAGTGAGAACTGGTGCCTTTCAGTGTGGTTTCTGGTTAGTTATTTGTTAAATCAAGTCATTTTGATATTGGGTTTCTTACAATACCTGCTGATGCTTAGATGGTCACCCATCTAAGTATTGAACAGGCTCATCACTGCTTAACTTTGGTGATCTTGTGAGAACCGTTGCTTTTCAGCATAACTTCTGGCCTTGTATTATAATTAAGCTGGGTAAATAACTAAAGAAGACTAGATGAGAACCTTGTGTTGTGTAATTGTTAACAAGCTGGATTAGCAGACTATTGTTAGTGAGGTCGCTTCTCACTGGGTGTCCTGTACCTTAGGCCTTGTGCCACAACTAAGGTGAGCTTAGGAAATAACTATTGTTGGGGTTTGATAATAATAATGATGAGTAGCCCTGTCGTCTGGGGTTTTAGAATACACCAATTGCACCTCTGCAGAGGGGTAATACCCCCACCCCCCTCAGTGGGGCTATCTGTTGTCTGTGGGTAGCGACCCATGACACTTAAGGATCGAATCTTGGTGGATGAGCAGTCCATGACATGCAACACTCCACTTAGACAGTTTGTCAGAGAGGCTTCCTTCGATCACTTGGTTGGTCATGTCAAGCCTTAGCACCTATATGATTGCTCCAACCCTATTGCCTTTATGGTAAGCCCCAACCCTTTTTATTATATATATGCTAGAAGGCAGTGGCTGAGGGTTTTCATGTCCTGGGAATGACATTAAACTGTATCTGATGGTGAGGTTCCAGTTCTGGAGGTCTGGGGAATGTGGAGCACTCCTTCATCACCATTACTCCCAGGTTCACCCTGACCCAGAGTGGTAGTACCTGATAAAGTCCCATCTATGGGTTAAATAGAAAAAAATTGTTTATAAAAACCTTCTACCAAACTGTCAATTATAACAAATTTGAACTTTACCTTATAGATTTGTCCTTTAAAGTAATTTCCAATCCACTTAGCAGCAAACAACCTTCTGTCCAATAAATTTGACCATCCTTCACAACTTGGCATAAAATAACCCTGGATGGATTGACATGCCATTAAAATCAATCAATCAATAATAATGATGGTGGTGCTCGTAGCATAACAATTATCACTGTAGGAAGTGGGCTTGGCTACTCGATTGATTTTAATGGCATGTCAACCCGTCTAAGGTTATTCTATGCCAAGCGGTTAGGGAATTGTGTTCATCATATATTTGCATTTACTTCATTCTTTGGAACCTGTATCCAGTGGCTGTGGCTATTTGGACCGGTAAGATATTTAATAATTAATGTCATCCTGGGCAGCACTTGCTCCCTCATCTAAAAGGGGCAGGGCTGGGTTTATTGCCCAGTGCCAGAGGCACCTCAAAAAAGGAATGTTGATGGGATTCATGCAATTCTTAAACACTAGCCACACATGAGCTTCAGTTTGTGTGTGGCTCCCCACAGTAATGATCCTTCTGCCCTGTCAGCTGATGCATTAGAATGCACCGACTGCACCTCTGCAGAGGGGTATGACTCCCACAAATGGGGCCATGGGTGGCGACCCGTGATGGTTAAGGATAGAACCCAGGTGGATGAGCAGTCCATGACCTGCATCACTCCATTTAGACCCTTACTTAGGCTAGATGGGTGGTCGGAGAGGCCCCCTCCAATCAATCAGCTGGTCACATCAAGCCCTAGCACCTATATGTTTTTCCCAATCCTATTGCCCTTATGGTAAGCCCCAAGCCCTTTTTATCAAATGGGTGCTAGAAGGTGGTGGCTGAGGGTCTACATGTCCTGGGAATGACATTAAACTGTATCTGATGGTGAGGTTCCAGTTCTGGAGGTTTGGGGAATGTGGAGCACCCCTTCATCACCATTGCTCCCTGGTCCACTCTGACCCGGAGTGGTAGTACCTGTTAGGGTCCCATCTATGGGTTAAATAGAAAAATGTATTTATAAAAAAAAAATTATGTATCCATTAAGAATTAATTTATTTCAAAACTTAATTAGCATTAAATGACCCACTGAGGTTGATATGCCGTAAAAGAAAAAAAAAATAATGATCCTTGTGTTCAATTGACATAGTGTAATGTCAGTAAATGCTTAATACTGTGTTTTCATACTTACCCACACTTCAAGGCCTGTATCCAGTGGCTTTGGCCATTGGACCAGTAAGATAATTAATATCCAGTGTGAGCCCAGGGGGCTATTGATTTAAAGGAGCAGGGTTTGGTTTATTGCCCAGTGCCTGAGGTGTATCAAAAGAAGAATACTGAGGGGGTTCATACAATTTCTAAGCACTAGCCACACATGAGCTTTGGTTTGTGTGTGGCTCTCCCCTAATAATGATTTTTGTATTCAAATGACATGCTGGGATGTCAGTAAATACTTACTGTGTTATAACTGAAATATTTTTGGTTATTCCCTTTTTCTCTTGGGTACTTTGAGCAGTATTATTTACTGAGCTTTGTTGAGATATGGCACACAGGCCTCAGGCTGCTTGAATGGTCACCCATCTAAGTATTGAACAGGCTCATTGCTGCTTAACTTTGGTGATCTAGTGAGAACCAGTGCTTTTCAGCGTGACTTCTGGTTGGTTGGTTGGTTTATGATATATCAACCCTTTATGAGTTATTTAATGCCGAATCAAGTCATTCTGATATTTGATTTCTTACAGTAGCTGCTGTTGCTTAAATAGTCACCCATATAAATTTTAACTGGCTCATTGCTGCTTAACTTTTCACCGTGACTTCTGGTCTTGTATTACAATTCATCATCATCATCATCATGTTGCGCTTTAGCATGGATATAGATGACAATCTCTCACCAACTGTCCCTATCATTCATTACACACTGGAGGTCCTTTACACAGCATTCACGATCTGTGCAGAGCTGGTCTATGTAGGTCTTTGCTGGACAGACCACATTGGCATGCCTGTGTGCTGGTTTCCATAGCAGAATGTCAATTATGAGTTTTCCCCATTTCTCCAGCAGTGCCCAGTCTTGCATTGATCTTTTTCATCTCATCATTCACAGCATGGAAGTTCCCCCAATTTGGTTCCTTTGGTAATCCTCTCAGGTAGAGAATCCTAGTTCCCTCGTAGAAGGTTGCTTGTAGACTGAGAAAGAATCAGCACTTAAGTAATATATCAGCCTCGCATTATGGCCAGCGATTGGCTAAGGAATAGACCACATAATCTCGCCTAGTCTATAAGTACAGGCGGGGAACTAGCACACTCCTTATACGACAAAAAATCCAACAGCACTTCCTTAGCGTCCATGTTGTGTAGCTATTATGATCCAACTACAGCTTGGGAGAATTGTCACTTCAGTCATCTAGTGAGAACTGGTGCTTTTCAGTGTGATTTCTGGCCTTCTATTATAATTAAGCCCGGTAAATAACTATACAAAACTAGATGAGAACCTTGTGTTGTGTAATTGTTAACAAGCTGGATTAGCAAACTATTGTTAGTGAGGTACTTCTCACTGGGTGTCCTGTACTTCGAGCCTTGTGTTATAACTAACATAAGCTTAGGAAATAATGTAAGCTTAATAACACAACTTAATAATGTAAGCTTAGGAAATAACTATTTTGGGGGGTTTTGATAATAATAACAGACATGCTCGTAGCTTAATGGTTATCACTGTAGGAAGTAGATTCTGCTATCCGGTTGATTTTAATGGCACATCAACTCATCTAGGATTATTTTATGCTGAGAGTTTCCTTATAGTTCATATTTACATTTTTTTGTGTATTTGTTTTTTTTTTTTTTTGGGGGGGGTGCACATCAAATACAAACAATTTTCAAACAGATCTATTTGACCCATGCATAATACCTAACAGGTAGTACCTCTCCGGGTCAGAGTGGACCTGGGAGTAATGGCAATCAAGGAGTACTCTACACTCCCCAGATTCCAGGATCTGGAGCCTCACCAGTAGATGCAGTTTAGTGTTATACTCAGGACACAATGTTTTTGGGGGGAGTGGGATCTTATCCCCTCAGCAGGGGAGGATACAATTAGTGTATTCTAAGCCCCACCAACAGAGCAATGAGCTACTTATGTTCAAATCCTGTATGAGGCTGTTTGTATTTCACCCTTTTCATAACTTTCCCTGAGGTAAGAGAAATAATTCTAATACCTCTAGGAAAGGTATGAAATCCAACTATTATCTCCAGCCCTCTTAGCTGGGGCTTTAGAATACATAGATTGCACCTCTGTAAAGGGGTAAGACTCCCTATCCCCATGAGGCCACCTATTGGACGTGAGTGGCGACCTGTGATACTTAAGGATGGAACCAGGGTGGCTGAGTAGTCCATGGCATGCAACAATACACTTTGGTCTTTACTTAGTTTAGACGGGCGGCCATAGAAACTCCCTCAAATCAATCGGCTGATCACATTAAACCCCAGCACCTGATATCATTCTTCCAACCCTATTGCAGTTATGGCAAGTCCCAACCCTTTTTATCATATATATATATATATATATATATATTTACCAACCCCTCCGCACGAGCAGGATGCGACACAAGGTCAATTTCTTAAGTGGAGTTTAACAGGTTTGAATTCAGAGTTTTCCTTCTGCTAGACTGGTTGCCTAACCAAGGTTAAAGAGCCCAGTCTGCCCTACTATTTATCCATAGCTGGAGGGAGATTAGGATTCATACCTTTTCCAAGGGTATTAGCCAGGATTTGAACTCAGGGCGACGAGTCCATTCCCCATGACTTTAACCATTACACGACGCGCTTCCTTTTTATCATATATGTACTAGAAGGCAGTGACTGGGGGGGGTCTTAGTGTCCTGGGTATGACTAAACTCTCTGATGGTGAGGTTTCAGTTCTGGAGCCCTGGGGAATGTGGAGTACCCCTTCACCAACATTACTCCCAGGACCACTCTGATCTGTGATCTGTTAGGGCTCCATCTATGGATTGAATAAAAAAAAGAGTTTAAAAAAAATTGAGTATCCATCAAGAATGAAAAACAGAAACGTCTTCAGCATAAAATAACTAAAGAAGATATTATACCTAATTGGGTTATTGGTTTTTTAAGCAGAGTGCAACTGGTTGAATTCAGATTTTTCTTCTCCAAGAAAAAACTGGTTAAACCTAAGATTAAAGAGTATGTTGCCCTATTTAACCTCCAGAGCTCTGGGGTAGAATTGTTGTTCATCACCTTCTTCTATACCTATATAATAAAAAGTGTTGAGTGTTTGCCATAAGAGTAATTTGAGTAATATGGTCAGGACAATAAGTGGCTAAAAGCCAATGAATACATATCTAAAAAAAACGTATAAGTGTCACCGTCACTTTAAATTATAGCCATGTGTTGATTGAAAGCAGGAGAGGGCAAGAGGAAAGACCCACTCCCTTAAATTGACAGCCCCTTCCTTCCACAACTCAAAGGAAGAGGTGGGAGACAATGCATTGATAACAGACTTTATGTCTTAATTCCTTGCTCTCATGAAAATAAACAACCATTTCCGCCAAAAAATTTTGGGAAAAAACTTTTTAAAATCTGGGATTACTGAAAAAGACCAGATGAGAGACAGTCTATGTGTAGGCCACACCTTTGCTTGTGGGGCACATTACAGTCTGCGGTTGGTTTAAGGTATATCATGAAGCCAGAATGTTCAGCTATTAAATGTTTTTTTGTCTTAGCTGTTTTATTTACAGCTAAATCTAAGTGCTAATTCCATAATTTTTACCAGGGTTAAGTACTTAGTACTAATATTGCTTTATACAGGAACTATTAGTGTTAACTAATGCAATGAGTGTGATCCTCACTGAGTGCTTCATTATTGTGACTCTGTAAATAGATACATATAATCTGATTTAATACAATATTCAATGTCTGATGAACCTGTTCAATACTTATTTGGGTGACCACTTAAGCAATAGCAGGTACTGTAAACAACCTGGGTCCTTTGATTATAATAAATGACTTGCTTCAGCATTAAATGACCCAAAATGTGTTCATATGCCATAAAACCAAATTTGTTCCCTCTGGACTGGGCAGTGGAGGTGACTTAGCCCCCAACAACAGGCAATACATGTACCTGTACATTAGGGTAGGTAGATTTTTCATTTTTTCATTATATTAAATTACATGAAACACCGAAAGTTGTGTATTGGTATATTAAGTACTGATACCAAAAATTAGATCTTGGACTTGTACCAATCTTTGAGGAAAAGACATCAAATATCGTCAACAAAATATCAACGTTTAAAAATCTTTGGTTTTGTAATAATGGGGGAGGGCTATTTTTGATTTGAACTGTACTTATAATTTCGCCATTTAATTTAACTTTGATAAAATAAAATTACAACATTCCCTGGTTTAAATAATGAAATTGTTAGATTTTCTGATCATTTTTTTGGCCAAATTTTGCAAAATTGAGGATTTTTCAGTGCATTTTTGTCTACGATCTTTGATGCTATTTCCTCAAAAATTGGTACACATTCAAGATCTAAATTTTTGTATCACTACTTAATCGACCTATACACAACTTTCGGTGTCTCATGTAATTTGATATTTTGAAAAAGTGAAAAATCGACCTACCCTACTGTACATAGGCATTTTATACTCTATGGTTTTCATAAAGGCTTGGTGCATCTGTTGCACCCCCTTTATCCACATAACTGTTGCGTGTGGCTTTCTTCGCAGTAAGTCACAACATTATCTTATATTCCTCAAACTATCCTCAAGGACTCTTTTTTTTAAAGACATTTATCTATCCTATTTTGTAATTTTTCTGTTGGACTTAGACAATGTTTTAACTTTTTGTTGAGATTTATTCAATGTATATGTATATCATCTTTTAGATAACCTAATGCATTTTTAAAAAAACAGTTGTTATCTATCGAGTTAACACTTTGCTAATTTATCTCTGCTTGAAGTTTTTGTAATGTATTTACTCAATCCCTCCGATTTAACTCAAGGTCAATTTTTAAGCAGAGTTTAACAGATTTGAATTTAGTTTTCATTTTCCTAGACTGGTAGCCATACAAAGATTAAAGAGCCCAATCTGCCCTGCTATTTACTCATTGTTGCCCTGTACCAGACTAAACTAATCCAGATAAATATATGTAAACTAACTTAATAAACTGTTTAATCTCAGTATTAACTCGTGTCTTATTTCTTTTTATTCACAGTTCTTCTGGCTGAGCAAAGCATTCTGGGATACTCCCTCCCCCCCAAAAAAACAGATTTTTTACTGTTGTCAATTTAAATGAATGAAAACAACACTGTGGATTTCTTATGAAAAACATTGGAATACGCAGTCGATAAAGCATCCACCTTGGACTCACAAGGATCCTCATTTGATATCCGTCTCTGCCAAGTCAGCGCATGACTAGCGAAAAGAGGATAGACTCACTTGCTGTCTGGCTGATACCAACAATAGGCCACTCCGTCCACTTTACTTTTTTTATTCTCCATATATAACCCGGGAATTTACATTTTCAAAACTATCAGAATTACAAACACATATAAACCTAAACTGGCAAGAAGATCATATTTTTGAGAAACTTGTCAATATAAAAACTGGGAATTTACATCTTCAAATCTCATCGCCACATAATTTATGTTAAGATTGTGGATTGACTTTTGTATAAAAATCATCTTTACTATTACAGATGAGTCAACACACTAAAGAAGAACCCTATTCAGGTGAAGAGTGTGACTCTCCCTTTTTACAGGAGTCACACGTAGACTACACCATGCAAAAAGACATTGACGATAAATCCAGTTCTTGGGAAACTTGCAGCCCCCCTAACTTTTCAATGGAACCGAATCTGGAATTTCACATACAGGCGCCGGCCAAAGACAAGCGACACTCTTGCGAGGTCTGTCAGTTTTCATTTTCTAGAAAATCAGATCTGGCACGCCATGTACGGACACACACTGGAGAGAAACCATTTTCTTGTGAACTGTGTGGATCTACCTTTGCAGACAAGTCAAATCTGTCGCGACATGTGAAAATACACACTGGGGAGAAACCATACCACTGTACCATTTGTCAGTCTTCGTTTGCTGATAAGTCGACTTTGGTGCAGCATGTACGAACCCACACTGGGGAAAAACCGTATTCTTGCGAGTTTTGTGAATTTGCATTTGTGAAAAAGTCGTATCTAATGCGCCATATGCGGACACACACAGGTGAGAGACCGTATACTTGTGAAGAGTGTGGATCTTCTTTTACACGGAAATCAAGTTTGGTGATACACATACAAACACACAATGGAAATAAACAATTTACCTGTGAGACATGCGGATCAGTTTTTGCACAAAAGGCCAGCTTGTCGCAACATCTACGGTCACACACTGGAGATAAAGCATATAATTTATTGCCTGTTGAGTGTAAAACGACCTGAGTATTTTGATAAAAAGCAACAAAGATCCAGTCGTGTGTTTGCAAAAAAGAATAAAAAATACTAGAAATTCTAGTAAAAAAAATTTCAATAACTTTTCTTCACAGTATTAAAAAAATATTTATTTTTGATTTGGATATTTTACAAGCAATAAAGGTTAGAAATTAAATAAGAATGCATATAAAAAGATTACACTTATTTTAATTACATTTTAATTGGTTTCTTTATAAAATCAATCATAAAATTGATTTTAATATATTGGAGGATAAAACAATAATAGAGATGAATAACACCTAGTAATTATTTATTAAATCCAGTATGCAAATTAACCACACCATATATTATATAAACCTTTATTTCTTAGTGATATATTTTATATTACAGAATTTTAAATGCACTAATAATATGGTCTGTTTGAGATTTTCATAGAGACATCTATTGATAGATAAGATTTATTCTATGTATTAATGATTTTGAGTATAAATTAAATAGTCATTGATAAACTTATGTAATTCCTAAGGGTATTGGGATATAAGCAGTGACATAGTTTTGGTTACAGACAGATCCCAAAAACTCCATTATTATAAGATATTAAATTTGAATAAAAGTAAAGTTACTAACTCTTAGTTCTGAAATATAAAATTGGGCTTTTTTTCTTTCAGTATATTGTATCATTTTTACCTAAGTTCATTTTTTACAATTTCTTTTTAAAGTCAATTTTTTAAACCAAACAAACCACAATAATACTGAGTGCAACCAAAACGGATATTATTTAGTATTATTCATTACCACCTTCTACAGAATCCAAACTCTGTAACCTCATCCACAAAAAATTGCAACTTTTCACACTGTAAACTTGCTAAAAAATATATACTATACCTCTGTAATCAGCTCTACTCCAAAAAATTGCAACACTTCCTAACCCAGCACCCAGGTTCTGTAAACACCATCCAAAAACATTGCAACACATTTGTAAAAAAAATAAAAATAAGAAAAATAAAAAAATATGCAATACCTATGCAAACAGCTCTACCTCAAAAAATTGCAACACTTCTGCAATCAACCTAAAAAAAAAAAATCTCATCCTTCAGGGATAACCCCTCCCACCTAGCTGATTGAGTACCCTCAAAGTGTGTGTGTGGGGGGGGTGAAGTAAATCGTCCACAAATCCCAGAGAAATTAGACTGGGCTCTACTTCTGGAAGTAATCTCGAGATTCCTCAAAAATACCTTTGCTTATAGTCATTGTCTATCCCAGGTATGTCAAACTGAGTAGACCATGCGGGCCGCATGGATTACATATGTATGTCATGAGGGCTGCACATGATAACTAGTTAAGCAAAATACAATCCAATGAAGTATTTTCATAATTTATTGCACAATCTTTTTTATTGCTTAAAAAGTGCAAACAAATGTTTTACAAGAATTCATAAATGTAACGTTAATGAAATTGTAAGCAACATACATGTATATTTACAGTTTGAAATCCCAACAAATACTTTATGGACAAAAATCAGGATAATTCTTTTTTTAAATGATTAGCACCTATATAATCATTTTTATTTTTTGGTCATGAGGTTTGACACCACCACTTTTGCTTGACAATTTTGGTTTTAATGTCTGTGCAGTTCCAACTTTGATCAAAGATGACATACTGACCTTGTTCTATAAGAAGTTTTAGTAAATTTCATTAATGAAAATAACTGATCACACACTCACACACAACTAAGTATTACCAGTATTGAGGCAAATTTTCTGACGTTTTTGAACTTTTTTGGAATGTATGAAAAAAAAAGCAGGTGTCCCCACTTGAAGATACTTTGCTTTGAGTGCGGAATCTGACTGTATTTCTGACAGTTTTATCTGCATGTTTTCTCCTGTGTTGGTGTGGGCCACGTCTGTGTTTGCTGAGGGATGAATGTTTGACATGCCTGGTCTATCCAACAATATGACATTGACAATATGACAATCATTGGTGTTTTAAGCAGTTGTCTACAGCAGGTCATTCTGTGAACATGATCATCACCTCATACAACATTATTGTTAATCTAACTCTAACAATAAGACAACCATTCTTGATATGCAAGGTTTTTAGAAATCAGGACTCCCCATACATTTAAAATCAAAGCACAATGTAAATTTTTTAAACAACTTGGATTTTTTAACACAAACACACACATAATGTTGCAATGAAAAAATAAGAACAAAACAATTAAAAACATTGTCTCTCTCTTAGATAGAACTTTCATGTATTATAATCCGAATAAAAGGTTTGATAATATTAATGTGTTTTTCTTGGATGATTGTGTTTGGTTTGTGTTTGAAATTCATTTTTAAAATGAAAAATATCAGAAAATTCCTTAGAAATTTGTTTGTGGCGATTTTCTTTTTCTTTTTTTTTTTTTTTCTTTTTTTTTAAACAAATTCATAAACAGGAAGGTTCCCGACTTTGACAAAAAAAAAATCTGAAGAAGGCCAAAAAGCACATTGGTTGAAACATGTTCATTACCTTTCCACTATCACACAAAAAAAATAAACTAGTAACTAACTTCCCTTTCCTATAACAATAGTCTCCTCGTGTACCCCTTAGGCCTCACCCGAACTCTCACATACAGAGTACAATTGCTAAATTGTCATCTAAATTCTGCAAAAATGAAAATAGACTTTAGCAGATTTATTTAGCAAAATTACATGAAAATATCTTGAAATACTATGGATCAAATTTATTTTTAAAAACTCACGATTGGCTTCGACTACAGCTTTTAAATCAGGTATATCAAACTGAGTAGCTCCCTAGGACTGCATGAATTACATATGTCTGTCATGAGGGCCGCACAAGACAAATAAGGCTTTATATCCTTCTACATTAACAGAAGGGGCCGGGTTAGCTCAGTCGGTAGAGCATTCGGCTAGAAACCACAAGGTTCCTAGTTCGATATCGGTCCTTGCCAACTCAGCATATGAGTAGCACAGGGATCTGTGCGGTAAAGTAATGAGCTGATGGTAGGTGTGGCGCTCAATCTCAGATGCCAAAACAATCTCCTTGATCTAGCGTTATTGAAAAGGGGATAGACTCCCTCGCTGACTGGCTGATACCAACTTTAGGCTGCCCTGACGACTTTACTTATTTTTTACTTTCATTAACAGAACAAAGTGATGATTTCTATCATTAATTTTTTTTGTTATCAACTAAAAGCCAAGGAATACATATCTAAAAAAAAATTTGTTAAAAAGAACAAAAAAAAAGAATATTACTGACCAAGTACAAATAATAAAATGTACAAGTGTCTCTGTCACTTTCACTTATAGCCATGTGTTGATTGAAAGCAGCAGAAGGCAAGAGGAAAGACTCACTCACTTTCATTGACTAAGTTAGCCTCCCCTTCCTCAACTCAAAGGAATGTGTGAGAATTCATTTGTAACATTCTGTTTCTTAACAAGTGTCTCTGTCACTTTCACTTATAGCCATGTGTTGATTGAAAGCAGCAGAAGGCAAGAGGAAAGACTCACTCACTTTCATTGACTAAGTTAGCCTCCCCTTCCTCAACTCAAAGGAATGTGTGAGAATTCATTTGTAACATTCTGTTTCTTAACACGTTTCCCTAATGAAAAATTAACAACTGTTTTCACCCAGGAATTTGTGGGAAAATTTTTTAAATCCTGGGGTACTGAAAAAGTGCCATATGAGAGTGCATTCTATGTGTGGGCCACATGTGCTTGCTAAGGGCTGCATTTGGCCCGTGTGTTTGATAAACCTGCTCTCCTCGTTTAAATCGGTAAATACTACCCTTATCCTTGCCTTCAATACATCTTTGGTGTTTACATGGAGTTCTGTTGGTCTCTCACTCCACCACACCCCACACATAATTATCATGGGAGTTAATTAATTATCTAGGGTGGACAGATGTAAGGCATGATGTGGTCACAGAAATATTCTGACAGCCAAGACTGGGTTCTCCTGATTGAGTGGCATGGTGCAGAGTCCTGTTCCCAGATGTAGGGTCTTCCAGCACCCACCCTCTCAATCCAGAGCAGCTCTATCTCTTCCAGGCATTTTAAGTTGGTTTCTGTGTTGAATCTGAAACTGTGTAGGAAGATGAAGAGAAACAATGTCACCATCATTAGTGACCCCCAACCCCAAATACTAGGATGTAGACTGGGTGTTTTCTTTTCATCACTATCAGTACATCTAGTGTGTGTTTGCAAGTTTTGGTTGGTTGGTTGGTTGGATTTCACTGTATGTCAACCTATTGGATCATTTTGTTTTATTCATTCTTGATGAGTAATTAATTTTTTAGAACTCATTTTATTCTATTAAAACCATAGATAGGACCCTAATATGTGATACCACTTCAGGTCAGTGTGGACCTGGGAGTAATGGTGATGTAGGGGTACTCCACATTCCACAGAGCTTCAGAATTGGAATTTCACCATCAGATAGAGTTTAACATCATACCCAGGACATTAAGACCCTCAAAGTGGATCTGGGAGTAATGGTGATGAAGGGGTACTCCACATTCCCCAGAGCTCCAGAATTGGAACTTCACCATCAGATAGTTTAATGTCATACCCTTCTAGCACATATATGTTAAAAATGGTTGGGGCTTGCCATAAGAGCAATAGGGTTGGAAGTGACCAGCTGATTGATTGAAGGGTCCTTCTCTAACCGCCCGTCTAGCCTAAGTAAGAGCCAAAGTGGAGTGTTGCATGTCATGGACTGCTCAGCCACCAGGATTCCGTCCTCAAGAATCTTGTGGAAAGCTAGCCAATGGCTATTATGTAAGTTCACCATCTGATCCTGGCAGAAATTTTTCTCAGCTGAGCAAAAGCAAAGCATGTTTGGTAAAAGGGAATGTTTATTGAAAAGCTTTGAAGCATGACCTTTCCCCTCATTCTATAAAAATTGGCCCTTTGTCATTTTGTATGAGAAATACTGAATGTCTTCATGCACTACCTACCTGATAAGAAACTCCCATAATCTCTGGCTATGGACCTAATTAACTTGTGGGATCATTGTCAATTATGGCCTGGATCACACCAACAAATTCATGAGTTCCTTTTTTATCAGAATGTGTTTGTATCATTTGGATTATTCGGACTATTGTTCTCATCTTTATTGTTATCTGTACAATGTTTTGGCCAATGTGCCCTCCAGCCTTCTTCAGGTATTTCTTGTCACTCAGGAGCTTTCTCAAACTCTGGAACCTTTTTTTCAAACTCGGGAGCCTTCCTGGACTTTGGAACCTTCTTGTCATAATTGGGAGCCGTCACAGAACTTTGAACCCAACCCTTTATTCAATCCCAAGTCCAACAAGAAATACTTGAAGAAGGCCGGAGGTCACATCAGCCAAAATGTTGTACAGATAACAAAGATGAGGACAATACTCTGAATAATCCAGATAATACAAATTATCAAGCCTCATCTCAAAAATTCAGAGAAATAGATCGGAATGAAGTTTTCCATTCCATCATAATCACCATCGGGCTTATCCAACTTTTTTAAAATCCTCTGCAATGTCCTCATATTGACATCCAAACTCTCTGAAATCTTTGTTGGTTGGTTTGTTTTTACGGCATATCAACCCTTTCGGGGTCATTTAATGCTGAATCAAGTCATTTTTAATAAACAAAGACTTGGTTAGGTGACCAGTTTAGGAGAAGGCAAACACTGAATTCAAACCAGCTGTACTCCACTTAAAATTGGTTTGGTTTGGTTTGGTTTGGTTCTATGGCATATCAACTCTTTTCAGGCCTTTTAATGCTGAATCAAGCCATTTCTTTATAAACAAAGGACCCAGGTTGCTTACAGTACCTGCTGTTGCTTAAGTGGTCACCCAAATAAGTGTTGAACAGGCTCATTGCTGCTAAACTTCGGTGATGTAGCGAGAACCTGGAATCTTTGTATTGGAACTTTCATCATGAATGCCAAGCAGTACAGCAGGTTGTTTCCAAAATTCTGGAGGAGTGAATTGCATCATGGTGCTGCTTTCTTATAGACAGTCTCCAACTGACTCTAGTTTGCAGTAAAGTAGACAAAACCTGAAACAAAGTGCATGGGAAAAATTAATAATTTAAAATGATGATTATGCACCCATTGTACATGGATCATACAAGCCATCTTATAGATATAAAGGAGTCATGTGTTGACTCAGAAAAGAGATGAGCATTAAAATCATGCATACACTTTATAATAAAGAAAAGTACAAAATTCAGTTTTTGATTTTTGCTGATTAAATGATATAATTCAATGATTAAAAATCAATCAATTTATGGAACTTTTCACAGCACACGAGCGAAAGAAGAACTGGTATGAGTCACTGTGTGCTGACTCCATGGAAAAGGGTTGGACAGGCCATGTGATTCCTCTTGAGGTTGGTTGTCATGGATTTCTAGGACACTCAGTCATTTCATTTCATTCAAAAATAGGAATCACTGGCCGCTGTTTGAAAATTGCCTAACAAAAATCTTCAGACCACGATGCAAAATGCCTCTAGCTGGATCTGGTCGAGGTTGAAAAGTATACAGCACAAATGATACACGCGTGGAATTATCATTTCTGTGTTATTACGTAACATCAACAAACGGTTTCTGCAAACGCATAATGACATCAACGGCCGAAAGTAAACGCGTTTTTAAAAAATCACAAACGGATGTTATAATTTCTTCTCTGCATTTATTTTCTTCTAATACCCTGTCTGGTGACAAAAGCTGCTTGGTAGCGCTGGGAGTGGCAATCCCGCCTTGAGCTACCGAAACTGTGCTATCACTCCTAGTTGGCGGCTGATGAGGGGAGGGTATCGCACGTGCTATCACACGTTGTATGATGAAAATAAGTAAATACAAAAAGACCTGCCATGTTTAGATATCACATGTATAACACAACGCATAGATGCAGTTGGTGCAAGCATGGTGTGTGTGTGTATATATAATTGCATAGATAGGTTATATTGAATAAGTAGTAAGTCAAACCACATATATGTATAAATATGTGTGTGGTGTAGATAGAGTAAGACCACCCACAGATGGGTATATCTGTGTGTATTCAGCGTGGATCATGTGTGTGTGTGTGTACATACAATACATGTGTGTGTGTGTGTGTGTGTGTGTGTACATGTATTATATGTATTAATAAGGTATGTGAATGGTCGGTCAGAGAAACCATCAAAATAAGAAAAGGATTTAGGTAGATAAAAAAGTGTGATAAGGCCAGTAGTCGACAAATGTCTGGATTTAAACAAAAGAGAGAAGAGATCATGAGTCTAGTTTTTGTTCAGATTGAAAGTCATCTGGAGTTCAGCTAACTAATAAAATTCAACCCAGTTTAGAACAAAGGACTTTTCAAATCATGCGGGGGTGGATAGAAATCTCGTGTGGATGAGAGTTGATAGGAGATTTGAGAATTCTTAGAGATATTGGAAGTTGTGTCAGTTAGTTGCTGGAGACCAGAGGAGTGAGTGAGTTAGTTTTTGGGCAGCAAAGAAGTAAGATCCCCCTTAGAGACTGGTGAAGTAGAAGTCAACCTTAACAGAAGTTTTTAAAGGAACAGTGGGGTGTCCCCCACCATCTCGACAAGTGATGGGAGAAGATGAAATAGCAGCCGATAGGACTGGATGAATGCGAACCATATAACTCTCTGCCATTTTTATTGTGTTCACCTGACTTCGACTTGACTTTGTTTGTTCCTCTCTTTCTCTCTTGTAATATTTTGTTGTTCACCTTTTGGCAGGAAGCCGTGGGAGTATTTGACGGGCACAACAGGTCCTAGCTGATGACACGGACGATTAACGGCTAGATAGAACAGTGCAGAGAGATGCAGTAATGAAGTGCAATAGCTCCCGGCCTGCCATAGGTGTTACAACATGGATTCCATAGACAAAATTTGAATCTAAGGCTTTTTCAAAAATTAATATCTTGTAATTTAGTAGTAAGTGTAAAATAAAATTCTTAATTTTTTGGAGAACTTCTTTTTTTTATATTATTTTAAATGTAAACCAAAAAAAAGAAATTGTAAGACAAGATTTTACATTTAATTTCCACCGTGTTGGCTGGGGTTTTAGGATACACCAACTGCACCTCTACAGAGTGATAAAATACCCTCAATGTGGCCACCTGTTTGCCATGGGTGGTGACACATGATGCTTAAGGACGGAATTCTGGTGGCTAAGTAGTCTATGACATGCAACACTCCACTTTGACCCTTTGGCTAGATGGGCAGTTGAAGAGGCCCCTCTGATCAATCAGCTGGTCACAGCAAGCCCTAGCACCTATATTCCTAATACTAATAATTTGCACCCATTTTATGATTTCAAGTATTTCTATCTAATACTAATATTTATATGATTTCAAGCAATTCTATTTAATAATAGTCATCTGTTTGCACAGTCATATAGATTCAAGTAACTAATAATAATCCTTAGTAAACAATGATAGCTTTTAAGAGTTCAATTGGTCCAACAGATATAGTAATATTGACACAGCTACAGCTTGGCAGAATTCCTGTTTTATTTCATCAGATTTCCATTTGGCCATTAACCTGTCAACGGCAGTAATGCTTTACCTATGTGCATGTTGACACCTCTTTCAATAGATGAGATATTGCTACCAATGTATATGAACAGGTCTACTTACCATTTAACGAGGACATTAAACTGTATCTAGTGGTGAAGTTCAAATTCTGACACTCTGGTGAGTGTGGAGTACCCCTTCATCACTATTGATTCTGAATCCACTCTCGCCCAGAATAGTACCGGTAATTTATGAGGAAGTGCGTCCCGGTCTCCTGCCTCAGAAATTGCTACCCGGTGACTATTAAAATAACGTCCCCAGCTATGTCGTCTCGGTGGTGTTACTTGAAATAAAATAATCAACTTAGGGCGTTAAATGTATTTTAGAGGGGGGGGGCTTCTCTTTTTTTGTCGTAATTCTTATTTATTTATCGTAATTTGTTTAGAAATTTATTTATAGAAATTTGTCGTAATTCTTGTTTAGATATGAAGATGGATATCTATCTATCTACCTCAATTTGTTCTTTTTACTTTGTTTATATATATCTATCTACCCATCTCCATTTGTTCATATAAAAAGAGAAGCCCCCCCCCCTGAAATACATTTAACGCCCTAAGTTGGTTGTTTTCTTTCAAGTAACACCGCCGAGACGACATAGCTGGGGACATTATTTTAATAGTCACCGGGTAGCAATTTCTGAGGCAGGAGACCGGGACACACTTCCTCATAAATTACCGATAGATATTTTCGACAAGTAAATGTATTTGGCGGAGGTCACTTCTTTTTTTGTCATAATTCTTATAGATAGATAAACAAACAAAATGATATAGATAGATATGAACAAATGGGGGTAGATATATAAATAAAACACGAATTACGACAAATTTCTATAAACAAACAAGAATTAAGACAAAAAAAAGACCCCCCCCCCTAAAATACATTTAACGCCCTAAGTTGGTTGTTTTTTTTTTTCAAGTAACACCAATGTGGCGCCGAAGCTTGGGGTCGTTATTTTAAAATTCACCGGGCAGCAATTTTGGAGGCAGGGGACAAGGATGCACTTCCTCATATATTACCATAGTACCTTCTAGGGTCCCATCTATGGGTTAAATAGGAAAAAATGAGTTAAAAATTGTTTTTAAAAAAATAATGAGTTTTTAAAAAAATGTAAATACCCATAAAGAATGAATATAACAAAATGTCTTCGGTATAAAATACCCCCCCCCATGGGTCCATCTGACATGCAACACTCCACTTACTGTGGATGTAATGAAAATAACATACCTCGAAACTTAAAGCGTGCGCGGACGAGTCTGGCTTGCAGGGTCATCGCGGGAAAGAAATATGGCTGCTGTAAGCACTATATTTAACGATAGGCGATCTCAAACCAGCGAGAATGGCATTGCACGTATGCAAATTCTCTCGAGATCGGGCGTGCATATAAGCATACGGCAACGGCTAGAGGGAGCGTCAAACGATTACGTACGACGACTACGAAAAAAGCTGGCAGTAGCATTTTGGCTCTTGCGATGGGTGGACAAGGCATTTCGAGATAGATTTTGATTGTTGGTGAGCAGAGTGCAGCATAGTTGGAAAAACATTATTACTAGACTTACTTAGACTAGACGGGCGGCTGGAGAGGCCCTCATTCATCAATCGGTTGGTCACATCAAGCCCTAGCACCTATATGATTGTCCCAACCCTATTGCCCTTATGGCAACCTTCCAATCCTTTTATCATATATGTGCTAGAAGGCGGTGGCTGAGGGTCTTAGTATCCTGAGTATGATTTTAAAATGGTGCATCTAGTGGTGAGGTTCCAATTCTGGAGCTCTGGGGAATATGGAGTACCCCTTCATCACCTTTATTCACAGGTCCACCCTGACGCGAAGTGGTAGTACCTGTTAGGGTCCTATCTATTTGTTAAATTGATAAAAAATAAAATTGTGTTTAAAAAATTGAATTTGAAAAAAAAATGAGTGCACAACAAGAATGAATTAAACAAAACGTCTTCAGCATAAAATAACCCAACAAGGGTTGACATACCGTAAAATACAACCAACCATTTAATGAGGATTTGGCACCATCTTGATTAAAACACAATATGATTATCCCCGATTGTTCTATAATACTGGTCTTGTTCTTTGTAAAGGAACAATTTCACGTTTCGCTTGTAAATAGTAAGAAATATTAGGACTTTTTAACACAAGGGACAAAATTATTGTTAACACCGCTTCATTTATTTCGTCTTATATTCTAGTCAACCAAACGTTTTTTGTTGTTTTTTTTCAAGATATGTTCTCATGTTCGACGTTCTTTTTCAATGTCTTAATTTTGTTTTATTTCTGTCTTTCTTTTCAACATTATTTTTTTTATAAATTAACGAACAGAACAGAAATTTTATGTATTGACCTAGAAATCCTAACTAACCAATTTTTAAAAAAATATATTTGAACACAAGAAGAACAAGAAATTATCCGGTTTACTTGATATTATTTCTTTTTTAATTGCATTTATTTCCTCATCGAAAAGGTAAGTTGAAAAATACAATTTTATTTCATTTTCTTTAATAAAACGTTTTTATGTTGACTTATCTTTCTTTTTTAAAATTTATTATTTGGTGTCGCAATATGCCGAAAAAAACCTTCGACCATGAGGGAGAGAGAAAAAAAAATAGGGGTTTATAGTCCGTGAGGGATTATCAAATTTTTGATATCTATCATTAGATAGAAATAATTACTTGAAACCATATAATTATTAGTATTAGATATGAATACTTGAAACTATACAACTGTTAGCAAATTATTTGTATTAGGAATAATTGATATCATAGTTACCACCAAAAACATGGACCGATTTACATTTTAAAAACGAATCAAAATTAATAAAATCGATTATTCAAAATCAAATTTTTGTTTAAGTCGAAAAGTAGTAACATAATGAGCATCAGTAAAAAAAATAAATAAATAAATAAAGAATAAAAAATATCAACATTACATATGTAATTAATTTTTAATTCATTTTAAACAGCCCCTAAAAAGGTTTCTTCATAGAAATCAATAACAAAAAGCATCAAATACACTATGTTCCGAAAAAAAACTTTTTGATAATAATTTAAATTAAATATCTTTTTTTTTCTTTTTTTTTTTTTTCTGTTCCAACACGCAGAAAAATTAAACGCTCTAAAAACGTTAATGTGGGTTTTGCTTACTAAAGAATTGAGTGGCAAACTATGGAGGCCCAAATTGATAGAGAAAAAATTACCAAAAATCAGGGAATTATCTGATTTTAATAATTTTTTCAGTGTTGACTTATTAATCAATGAATTCTTTCTTTTAAATTTTTGAATCATTTCAATCAAAATGATCTAATGGAAATAAATTGAAATTCTTTAAAATAAATATTTCTGTTCATGCCATCCATAAGCACCTTGTGAGCAACAATTTATATGCCTAATTGATGGATAAAATTGGACCATATGACCTTTAGGCACCCCTTTTGCGATCTCTACTCACAAGGACAGTTTTCTTATTTACACCGTCAAAATCTGGTTGTTTGTTAGGGGTTAGTTTTATAATAAAAAATTTAAAAAACTCTTAAAATCGTATGCTAACAATTAACCAGATTTTGACGGTGTAAATGGAAAAAATGTCCCCACAAATCGAGATCGCAAAAGGGGTGCCTAAAGGTCTATGGTCCATATAATTCATTTAAAATATAAATCGCCTAATTTTAAGTTTTAAATTTCATATTTTTAGATTCTAAAAACAAATATTCATTTAATAACAAGCTTAGTTTAGTATGGTTATCTAATGATTTTAGGAGAAAACTCAATTGAAAAGTTAGGCCTCTCATCTTTTTAAACAGAACAAATATCGATGTATAATTTTTTCACTGATAATCTAAAAGAAAATTATATTTCATATACAACAGGATAAAATTTTTTTAAAAATCTCCAAACATTTAAAAAAAAAAAATTTTTTTATATTTAATTTTCCAATTTTTGATACTTATTTTCTACCAAAATAATTCCTTTAAAGAATTATTTTCTGCAATTCACACCTTCAGTCTTTTGTCTTTATTTATACTGTAATTAGTATTATTTTTATATAACCCCACCGATATTTTGCACCCCCAAATGATGGGGTCAAAGTTAAGTAACCTGAAAAAAATCAGAAAGTTTTGAAATGAATAACTAGTGCATTATAAAATTCATTCATTGATAAATCAAACATTGAAAATTTTATCAAAATTGGATAATTCTTCGATTTTTTTGGTAATTTCTTTTTTTAATCAAGATACGTCTATGGGGTCAAAATTGTTGGTACCTAATATCATAATTGTGTGCAAAAACAACTCCATTAAAGATATAAATATGTACAATAAACATGATTTCCTAACCTTTTGGCATAAAATAACCCTGACAAGTTGACATGCCATCAAAATCAATCAAATTAATAGAATCTATATATCAAGGGGCCGGGTTAGCTCAGTCGGTAGAGCGTTCGGCTAGAAACTACAAGGTTCCTAGTTCGATACCAGTCCTTGCCAACTCAGTGTATGAGTAGCACAGGGAACTGTGCAGTAAAGTAAGGAGCTGATGGTAGGTGTGGTGCTCCACTTCAGCGGCTAAAAAACAATCTCCTATGTCTAGCGCTATTGAAAAGGGGATAGACTCCCTCGCTGACTGGCTGATACTGACTTTAGGCCGCCCCAACGACTTTACTTTTTTTTATATATAATGAAGATTTGGGGTGTGTCTGTAACCCAAACTATGTCACTGCTTACGTCACAATATCTTCAGGAATAGTGTAAGTTTATCAATGAGTATTTCATTTATAGTCAAAATCATTAATACATAGAATAAAGAACAACCATGAATTATATATACTCAGAAATTAAGTATGCAACATTAAACTGTCCACAATTTCTGCTAAAACAAGTTTTAATCAATACATGCCTGGTATTATTGATTGATATATGTCAAATCATCCGGAAAAAAGTCAAATTTTCACCCATTCCCTTGAATTTTTCTGAAATTTTGTATAGGTGTGGACTGTGTTAAAGTTAGACATTCCCCAAAATTTGAGCTTCCAATTCCAAAAATTGGCAGTGTTATGGCGATTTTTAGCTCTCCAAATATGGTGGGGTTCATGAAAAATGGCAACTTTTTGTTATTTATTTTTGTCTGTAAAATGAGTTCTAGAGCTTCCTTACTCCTAAAGATTGGTTTATAAAAGCATTTTATCCACAAAATTCCGAAATGCTATCAAAAAAGTCTGAAAAATATTGATGATTTCTGATTTTTTCATAGCAAGATTAATATCCCAATGTAGCAGTGAATCTAAGACAAAGATTTGTTTCTATTATTATTATTTCACATATATATTGAACATTATTTGTACCAAAAAGATAGTTTGGTGTTTACCCAGAACTGAAGCTACAACATTAGTTAAAATTTCGCAAATCAGAAATCATTAATAATTTAAAGCTGGTTAACTTTCAGACTTTTTTGATAGCATTTTTGGATTCCTTGGACAATACTTTTATCAAACCAATTTTTAGGAGTAGGGAAGCTCTAGAACTCATTTTACAGACAAAAATAGATTGTTGCAATTTGGAAAGTTAAAAATCAACATAATTGCGCCTATTTTTTGAATTGGAAGCTCAAATTTTGGGGATTGTCTAACTTTATGATAGTCCACACCTGTACAAAATTTCAGAAAAATTGAAGTAGGTGGGTGGCATGGCCTGGATGATTTGACATGGAATTACCCATATAGTTTGTTTAGACTTACCTGATTCAGTACAGAGAAATACATCAGATTTCTTAGCTGGTACAACTAAAAATCTCTTTTTGATAAAGAGAAGAAAAAAAGCTTATTTACATTTACTTAGAAATAAAATAATTATTTTATTTTTAAAACAGAATATTTTTAGCTTAGAAAATTAAAAGTTAAAAAATTTTTTTAAATCATATAAATTTCTAATTCTACGAATATTTTTTTCGTTATTTACAAAGACAAAGTTTATTCTATTTACATTTATTTAGAAAGAAAACAATTTAATTTTATATTTTTATATAAATTTTTACTAACAATTATTTAAGTGTTTCCCCTTTTGACCCTATTAATTTTTAAAATTAAAGTAATTTCTTTAAAAATCTATTTTAAAACATGACATTCAATTTTAAGTAGTTTTTGGAGAGAGAATAGTCGGATACATACCTTTCCTAAGGGTATTAGTGGTATGCAAAATGCAAACAGCCTTGTCCAGGATTTGAACTTGTCTCACTGGATCCATTTCCTATAAAGATAATTATTATACCACATGCCTTCAAAACTTATATACCCTCCAACCTTCTGGTATTTCTTGTTGGACTCAGGGGCCTTCTCAATCTCAGGAACCTTCTTTTTGAACTCGGGGGCCTTCTTGTCGTAATCGGGAGCCATAACCCTTTATTCATTCCACAGAGATATCCTATTCTCATTCCGCTAACCACAGCTGGGTACAAGTGTTAAGCTGTTATAATTATCATTAAGGAAGAAGGCTGAAGGGCACATCAGCCGAAACATTGTACAGATAACAATGAAGATGGGGACAATAGTCTGAATAATCCAGATGATACAGGTATTTGCATCATACCCCACTTGTATGGGCTGGGCACAAGGCCTCGTTTTAACATGGGCCCACCCACAAGCCAAAGCTCATGGGTGGGAATGAACAAAAATATTGTCGATTCCCTTGATCCAAGGGGGCAGGTATTGCCCGGGGGGTAGCCCCCTGGGATCGACGCTATTAACTTGTTAAGATCCAGAGCCAAAGCCATTGGACCCCCACCCCGAGATGATACAGCTTATCAAGCCTCATCTCAAAAATTCAGAGAAAACAGAAATGTTTGTTGCACATTAGTTTTGAATTAGCCAATAGGGACTGGTGGCATGTGAGAGTCAAGGGAATCAATGCTGTTAGCATAACTTCTGTGTCAAGTCACTCAATGTGCTACTGGTACTATGTAATCCTATTTTATAATCGGATCATCAGCAACTAAACCGATAACCCCACAGATTTTGTCTGGTGAGGAGGGTGGCTAGACACCCTGCAGAATGAAAAACAATACCTGTAAAAAGGGGGAGGATGCTCTTTGCCAACAACCATCTAAAATATTATTCTTAAGCCAATCCACAGATTTTGTCTGGTGAGGAGGGTGGCTAGACACCCTGCAGAATGAAAAACAAGACCTGTAAAAAGGGGGAGGATGCTCTTTGCCCAACACCATCTAAAATATTATTTCTTAAGCCAATCCCACAGATTTTGTCTGGTGAGGAGGGTGGCTAGACACCCTGCAGAATGAAAAACAAGACCTGTAAAAAGGGGGAGGATGCTCTTTGCCCAACAACTATCTAAAATATTATTTCTTAAGCCCAATCCCACAGATTTTGTCTGGTGAGGAGGGTGGCTAGACACCCTGCAGAATGAAAAACAATACCTGTAAAAAGGGGGAGGATGCTCTTTGCCCAACAACCATCTAAAATATTATTTCTTAAGCCCAATCCCACAGATTTTGTCTGGTGAGGAGGGTGGCTAGACACCCTGCAGAATGAAAAACAATACCTGTAAAAGGGGGAGGATGCTCTTTGCCCACAACCATCTAAAATATTATTTCTTAAGCCCAATCCCACAGATTTTGTCTGGTGAGGAGGGTGGCTAGACACCCTGCAGAATGAAAAACAAGACCTGTAAAAAGGGGGAGGATGCTCTTTGCCCAACAACTATCTAAAATATTATTTCTTAAGCCCAATCCCACAGATTTTGTCTGGTGAGGAGGGTGGCTAGACACCCTGCAGAATGAAAACAATACCTGTAAAAGGGGGAGGATGCTCTTTGCCCACAACCATCTAAAATATTATTTCTTAAGCCCAATCCCACAGATTTTGTCTGGTGAGGAGGGTGGCTAGGGAAACACCCCGTTGCAGTATGAAAAACTATACGATGGTACCTGTGAAAAAGGGGGGAGGATGCTTCTTTGCCCAACAACCATGGCTTACAATTATAATTTTTTCTTGAAAGATAAATGCCCTAAAGGATCGCCGACAGAATTTTGTCTGGTGATGAGGGTGGCCTATAGACCCT